>VWYE01018109.1:17287-105831 GCA_013398995.1 Alaudala cheleensis | reverse complement strand
CTCTGTCCCAAGACCCTCAGGGTCTCGAGCCTCCAGGGACCCCCAAAGGGGTTTCCCACAGCATTGCGTCCCCTAAATAAAAAGTCAGTGCTGTTGAAGGGTCTGGGACACTCAGAAAATCAGCATCAATTATACTGGAGGACAACATTTGTGTAATTGCAGAGTGAAATGTGGGCAGCACAATCCCCCCAGGTTCCCATGGTGATCTTGCCCCACAATAAATGTCACAACCTACCTGTGAGCTCAGGGCTGATCACCCGCTAATTGCTGTGCTCTGAACTTCTCCTCGCCCGAGGTCTGCAATGTAAAACATCCGGGAAAAAAAAATGCCTTTAATTCTCTTTTAAAGTGGCAAATGTGATTGTGTACACGGAGCAGCAGCTCTGCTTTCTGCCAGCAACGCAAAATAGAATCATCCAAAGCACAGTTGAAAATATTGTGGTTTTTATGAGGATTCTCAATAAAAATGAAAGGATTCTAGACTTGGTTGAAGAAAATTATGGCCTTGAAGAGAGTAGTGGCTTTTAGTCCTTTGATACATAAGGATTTCTAATGCAATGTAATAGAGGCATTTTTCCCCCCAAAGGATATATGAATTCCATTACATCCCATTACTCGCCATAAATTTAATATTAAAAGTTTTTTTTTATTCAGGATGACATGTAGAGATGGATCTGTATGAACCAGATTTTTGACTGGTTAATATTAAAATTATGTTATATTCGTGTTATTTATATTGTTTTCTAACAATATTTTATCAGTGGAAAGTTTGGCTCTTAAGTGATATTTATTGATTTTTTTAAAAATTATTATTTCCCCCTCATTGTGGGGTTTTTTTGGGGAGAGGGGAAGTTCACATTACACATGGACTTACCCTGTACTGGCTGGAAGCTGATTGTGGAGCCATATAAAATAATTTAGATTCTTTCTTTCCAGAAATGGGGGCTTGGGCTGAGCCCAACCTTCCCAAGACAACTGTCACTTCTCACTTGTGTTTTGTGACATATTATAGAGTGCTGCTTCTCTCTGCAGCAATTTTGTCATTATCCAAGATAGAAGGAAAAATGGGAAATCCATTACAAGCCAGACTTTGTTATGACACGGGAGAAGAATCCCCTGGGAAGTCAGATTAAATTCTCTTTGAAAATAAAATAAAAATGCCACCATGCTTGACAACATTAGATTTATTATATATTTATCTCAGAAGCTCGAGGTATGCTCCTGTCAAAGCTCCTTTAGATGCTGAGATATGTGAGACAAAGCAAATCGTTCCTGGAGTCATTGAAAGGGAAGTTTATTACAGAACTGGAATTAAGAGATTTGAATGAGGACAGAGATCAGCAGTTCCATCACGAGTTGGGGGCTGTGTGAGCCTTAAACCAGCTCAGCTGTGAAGTTTATCTTAAAAGGAAGAGGTGCAGGCTGTGAGCTGGTGTTTGACAGTGGTTTAGGCCAGGTTGTTTTATCCCACCATGGAGTGAACTCAGAGAGCAGCTCAGGGTTTGTCTGACACTCAGTGTCTGGTGGTTTCCCCTGCCCCAAACAGAAAAACCCCATTTTCTCTGGTTAAATCCCTGGGGTGTTGTGCCTGTTCAGGGATTTTTCCACAAGGAGCTGGGCAGGCTCACATCTGATTTATTCATGTCCTGCTGTTACACTCCAGGCCTGAGACACTGGAATTAATGGGAGGATTGTTCTCTCCACAACTGTCCATCATCCCGGGGCAGAACATCTCAGAAGGACTGGCTGATCCCTCTGCCATGGTCTGCTCCCAGAGGTTTTGGGTGTGCACACGAGGGGCTGAAAACTGAGGAGACATGAGAGAGGTAAAACTCCAAAGATAAATGAGACTTAAGGCTTGTTAAATAAAACTTGGCTCCCCAAAGTTTTCCTTCTGTACATTAAAAAGCTCATGGAAGATTCTGCTTCTAACTGTGAGTTTAGCTTGAAGTTCCCAGCTCCAGCACTTTGAGGGAGCATTTAGGATCCATTTAAAACCCTTTATTCCTTTTGATGCAATAAAACCTGCACAGTGCTTTCCTAAATGAACACCCATCAAGGGGACAAAGCTATGAAAGAGTCATTTCCCACAAAATATGAAACCCAAGAAGGTTTATTATGATTATTTTTATTCACAATATTATTATTATGAATATTATTATTATTCACATTTATGAATGGCAGAAGCCCCTGAAGTATTTGAACAAGTTTCCAAATCATCCATCCCCTAGAAGATGAACAGCAAGTTCCTCCCTTCCCCCATAGGTCAAACACAGCACCAGGTTTGTTTAGGCACCATTTAACTTTCCTATCTCTTATAAAACACTTTAACTTTATCTTTTATCTCCTGCTGAAAGGATCAATTCCAAACGCAGCCAAACCTCCCTGCACTGTTTCTCCAGGAGGGGCAGCAAAGGTGGTTTTCCATCACTGCTTTCCTTTAGCACCAGAAGCTGCATTTCTGCAAAGCAGCCCCACTTTTTTTTTAGCTGTTTTTGTGGTATGGAAAGGGGGGAGTGGTATAAGATTGACTCTTTCCATTACCTTGGAAAATTGAGATAAAGTGAAATTAAAATTTCTTCAGGCTGAAATTTATCCATGTGCTTTCAGGTCTCTCAAGTAGCAGCACAGGAAAACTCTAAAACATGAGTAAAAATATAATCTTTATTTTTTTTTAGGAGTCAGGGACTTTTAGAGTTGTTTCATCTCATATTTAAGTGATGGGGTTTGAAGTTGACAGTCATTCTTTGCTCCTGTTGAGGACTTCTGGCTAAAAGAGGGAGGAAAGACCACAACCAACCTTGAATTCTGAAGCTCTTTGGTGTTGACTGATTCTGATTTAAGCACAGAATTTGGAAAAAAATCTGTTTCATGAAAGTTTGTACTGGAGGGAACCATTTGCAGTTTTTTCATCCAGAAATTCCATTTCTGAGGAAATCACATTTTCCATGAAGAAGAATGAACGTAGTTTTGTAACATTTTCTAGATTATTCCACTCACAAGCTGCAACTCTGCCCAGATGTGGCCAGATGGGCACTTTCTGAGAGCTGCAGGGCACAGAGAAGTGGGGAGGGGAGATTTGTCTCACTAATCCAGGAGGAACACTGCTCCTCTTTGGAACTGTGTTGATTAGTGGGTTGTTTGGGGTTTTGGGGGGCATTTTTTGGTTGTTNAAAATTTCTTCAGGCTGAAATTTGCCCATGTGCTTTCAGGTCTCTCAAGTAGCAGCACAGGAAAACTCTAAAACATGAGTAAAAATATAATCTTTATTTTTTTTTAGGAGTCAGGGACTTTTAGAGTTGTTTCATCTCATATTTAAATGATGGGGTTTAAAGCTGACAGGCATTTGGTTTTTTGGGGTTTTTTGTTGGTTTTTGTTTTTGGGGTTTATTTGGTGTTTTTGTTTTGTTTTTGTTTTTTGGGGTTTTTTGTTTTTTTGGGTTTGTGTGTGTGGGGTTTTTTGTTTGTTTTTTGGGGGTTTTGTTGGTTTTTTGTTTTTTGTTCGTTTTTTGTTCTGTTTTGGGTTTTTGTGTGGTTTTTTTTGTTTTTTGGGTTTTTTTGTGTGTGTGTTTTTGGGGCTTNGTTTTTTGGGTGTTTTTGTTTTGTTTTGTTTTGGGGGTTTTTTGTGGGGTTTTTTTGTTTTTATTGGGTTTTTAAAAATATATTTATTCCTGGCTTTCTTCTTTGATCTCTCCATTAAAAAAAAATACAAATATGGAGCAATTCAGCCCTCAGTCCCTGAACAGGGGAGAAGGGTGAGCAGCCCATTCTCACCTTGCCAAGCCCCTGCAGAGAAACTCCTCCTGCTGTTAATGGGAGCTGCTGGCACCAAAGGGACAATTTATTCCCAGGTCGTTAAGCTTTTTTTATATATTTTTTCCCATTTTTTTTAATTTGAATTGCTGTTGTCAGACAATACAATAAGAGGATTTGCATGGTAACATGATGGCTGATGGATTTCTTGCAGTAAAACCCAACCAGCTGCTTTATGGGGTGTTTTATGTATTTCTTATTTCTATGATAAGAGCAGCAAGGAGCCCGGGGATTCATCTCTGCTGCGTGAAACTCTTTGCATAGATGTTACAAATAATCATGTTCTGTGTGTTTTCTCTCTGTTTGGGTTGGTTTTCCCTCTTTCCTCACTTGCTGTGAAGAAAGCACATCCAAAGGCACCACATTTTATGGATGTTACTCCTCACTGTTTGTCCTGTGATCGTTCGACAAACAAACCCACATTGAGTGTGAGCACGTTTCCCTCCTGACAGGAACGACTCACAAAAATGGATGTCGTGTCATAAATTGATATGAAAAAGGATTTATATTTGAATAATAAAATGCTTTTTTTCCCCCTCAAAGCACACTGGTTTTCACACTAATGTGAGCAAACCACATGTGCAAGGCTTCAGCCCTCACTCCTCCTGCCACTCCCAGGGAAGGTGTGATCATTTTGTCATCTGTGCTGCTTCGTTTTCTCTGCTTCTAAATTAGACTCCACGCTATTAATGGCTTCAAAAAATAATGTGCTAAGTCAGTCAGCTTGCAGTTTTAAGGGAAAGAAAAACAAGGAAAAAAACCCCAACGGATTTAAAGGCAGTCCTGATTCTCAGCTGTGCTTTGTCAGCTCCAGCAGTCCTTTTAAAATTTGGTTTTTCCCCTAGAAAATGATGCACCTTTCTCTGAAGACAATAGGTGTGTTGTGATTTACATCAGCTCAAGGTCTGGCCCTGCCTCACTCACATTTTGCCACAAAGCAACATCTCCATTTTGCCTGGAAATGTCAGCCCTGTGGAATTAAATGAATGTATTTGGTTGTGGGAAGAAGGGGAAGTCTCAGCAAGGAGAGGGAAATGTGGATTTTGAAGCATGATCTGCTTTCTCCTGCTTTCCTGCCCCCAATGTGAAGCTTTTTGTGTGTAATTACCTGGAAGGAAACAATAACAACAGGTGTGGGGGGAAAAAAGTGCTGGGGAAGATTGTTTGATTATCCCAGTAGGAAACAGATCCAATTTAGGGATGAATTATGCACAGAGAACTGCATTTAGGAAAGTAAATTTTAGGGAATTATGAAATGGAGTGGGCCAGGTCCACTGGGAGGAAGCAGTGAGAATGAAAGGGGTTGGTAGAAGGCTGGAGGATGCTGAGTGGAGCAGTAATTAAAGCAGAACAGGTCCTGTTTCCTTTTGGAAAAATGGAAATTAGAAAGAGAAAGAGAAAAAAAAAGAAAGCCTGAAGAAGAAAAGCCCCAAGAGAGGAGAGCAGCATTTCACAGGGGAGTACACAAGAGTTGAAAGAGAGAGCAAGTGCTGGGAGCTGAGGAAGGTTGGCAGGGGAAGAGGGGAAGCAACAGAAAACTTGAGGAGTCAAAGTGCAGAGTGAAACAGGGGTGAGCAAAACAGGGAACTCCATCATCCTGCTCTGAGTGGCTGCTGGGATCTGCCTCAAACACCCCATCCCAGCTGTGCCCATGCAGGAAAAAAACCCCAAAAATCTGATTTTGTTCTTTCCCTTTGCTGGTTGGAGGTGATGGGGAAGGGGCTGGGGGTTTGATCCATCTGCTGTTGTTCATATTTGGTTTGAGGAGTAACCACTTACTGATAAAACCTTTCCAAATAAGAACTGGAAATAAAAATGTGGCTCAGAGCTTGGGCTCTGCTTCAGCTCTGTGAGCTGTTCTGAACAAGATGCATCTGAATAAAAAGTATTTATTTTTAAATTTTTTTTCTTCTTTTTTAAAAAGAAGAAAACAGCTTGATGTGTATATATTGTTTAAAAAAATACATAGAGGTAGAAGGATATACAAAAGTAGGTTTAAAGCTTTCCTATTAATCAACTAAAGCCCTAATAAAACAACTGTGCAAGTAATTGTTCTTCTGCACATCCAGCAGTGTTGGGCTTCTTTTGATGTTTACCTCAATTTCTTCCTCACCTTTTATTTGAGTCTGCAATTAACACTTGTAATGGAAAAGGAGATGATCTGCTGCTGGGAAATTCTGGTGTTAATTAAAAATATTAACAATTGGAGAAAAATAAGCGTGGAAAAGGAGGAAATAAATAAAAAATTTGTGGTTTTTTTTTTTTATAATTAAGGTGGAATAAAGCACAGAGACTGTGTTTCTAAAGAGCTCCCTTGAAAATGAATGATGAAACTTGGCCAAAAGAAGTTCTGGTGAAATTCCCTGTTTTTAGAAGGACTGTCGTGCCCCATGCTTTCTCTCACAGCATTTAGTTTTGCCAAGGCCTTTGTATAGGGCTGGATTTCATTTCTGAATGAATTACCCTCATCTAGAGAAGAACAATAGGGAAAATGAGCTCTGGTAACAATGGAGAAGGAATGGGAGTGTGATTCATCTTTTCAGAGAATTTGGGATTGGGTGGAAATCTTATTCAGAGAGGAATAATGTAAAAGGGCCCAGGGTTTCTTATGAGAGCAGCTCATCCTTTACACATGGGCCAAAAAAACTAAGAAACACCCAGATCCCATCCAGTACCTTGTGATGTTACAAGGAACTGCTCTGGAGCAGCATTTCTACATTGAATTTCTTACCAAAGTTATTACATTTGCAATATTTAGAGAGTATGACTAATTACTTCCCCTCCAGAGGAGCCATTACTCAAGAAGCACCATTATTTTCCTGCTCACTCACAGAATGGGAGAAAGATATTTTGTGGCTTCAAACTTCCCCCATGGCTTTAAGGATGTTACCTGCAATTAAAGTTTGCACGGGAAATTCCACTTAAAAAAAATCCCATCAAGAAATTGTCCTCCAGCTGAGCAATGCCACAGCTCAGAAGAGNAGGTGAGCAATGCCAGAGCTCAGATAATTCCTGGAGATGTTCCAGGTGTCTGGTTTTAAGTGAGACTGGAACCAGTGCCACTGGTGGTGGAAACCACAGAGCTTTCCCAGGGAGGAAAAGGGGCTGGAGGTTCTTACCCAGCCTTGTAACTCTCAGGGATCAAGAGAAACAAGTCTGACTCAAGCTGTGGGAGAAGGGAATGCAGGTGACCTGGCCCCTGATCAGTAACAGCTGTGTTAATTACCCAATTCAGCCTCACCCCTAACGAGTCACAGCTGTAGCCAATAAAGAGAAGTGTGATAAAAGGGAGTGGGTGTGAGCTGGGGAGGATCATGGAGGAGGAGGAACCTTGAGGAAGAGAAAATGGGAGGATCCTGAGGAGAGAGAATCAGTGCTGTGAGCTCAGTCTGGGTGTGCAGTTGGAACCTGCAGTCACAGTCTGGCCAGGTAAAAGCTGCAGTCAGAGTTCAGCAGGAAATAACCAGCAGGCAGAGGCTGCAAGGGAAACCCCCAGCAGGAGCTGCTGCAGCCAGAGGTAGTGAATGGTTGGGGTCAGGATGGCTGAGCTGTACAGAGGAATAAACCAGGGCCCTTTTCGTGCTGTGATAAACAAGAAGTGTCTGTGTCTGGGATAATTTCTGCCCTCTAACAAGAGGGCTGCTGCAACAGAAAGATTTTCCATTTAATTTTGGGTCAGGTGGCCATCAGAGAAATGAATCCCACAGACCTGTGACTTTATGGGGTTTCTTTTCCTCCTTTCCTCAGCTGCTGGTTTGGTTTCTATTTTATATGTCTACTTTATTTTTCTTTTATGTTGGCCCTTTAACCACCTTCTTTTAGCTGTTCTTTATGACAGATTTTAAGCTTGTTTTCCATCTAAGTAACCAATTTCATTCTTGTGGTGTCAGAGCATCTTTCACTGAGGAATTAGATGTGACTGTTGAGAATTAAAACTCTAAATATCCTTCCCTTGAGACCCATAACTTGAAATGGAGTGAATCGTTACCCAACTGAAAAATCTCTCTTCAGGGAGAGTTCAGGTAAGGACAAGAAAAAATCCTCTGAACTCAAACATTTCTCACATCAGCAACTAAATTAATCACCTAATCTTGCCAGATCTTGCTGATGGAGGAAGACATTACTGAAGGACTGAGGAACTCCTAATCCATAATATCTTAATCCTCACAGTTTGTGAGAGAAGTGGAAAGTTACTGATTTTTTTTTTTTTTGTCCTTTTAACTTCCCAGAGCCTGAGTGATGTGGTTTGGACCTCTTGGAGATCTGGCATTTAAATTTAGGATCATTCAAGCTTAAGGTCAAGGTCAGTCCCACTGCTCCATTCTTCTTTGTGAGATAAGACATTTGAAGCTGAAGTATTACCTAAGTAAGTGTGGCTGTGGAAAAAGGGGAAAAAAATGTTGTTTCCATGACATTTTAGAGCTGAGTAATTACAGAGGAGGAGAGAAGAAACCAGGAAAATGCAGACTTTATTGCTGGATTTTTCTCCCTTCTGGAGCTCCTGGTTCTGGTGAACAAAGTGTTGATTAAGCAGAAGGTTCCAGCCTCGTTATTTTGGGGCAGGAAGCAGGGTAGGATTCCTGCCCCAGTGCAAATTTAACCCCAGGCTGGCTCTGCTGGGGCCTCCCTGTGTCCCTCTGGGTGTGAAATGCAGAATTTTGCCCCTGTAACACCTTGCAGGTCCTTGATGTGCTTTTTTGCACACTGATTTAACCCAACACAAACGCAGAGTGATGTGGGAGGGGGAATTTGGGGGGTTGGTGGCACTGGGGACAGCCAAGCTAAAGGGAAAATCTGCATTTCCCCCTGCCCTGGCACACAACCCTTTCTGAACCCTCCAGAGGGTGATTTTTGCTTCATCACAGGCAGAAGCAAGAAGGCTTCAGCCAGAAGAAAAATGAAAAGGGGGGAAATGCCTGTCAAGTTTGTGCATGATTAGGGATAAACTAGAAGATGCTCTACAGGAAAACCACCTGAGATAACAGAATTTGGGTGGGTTCAGCTAATGGGGAAGTGTGAAAGCCCAGACAGACTCAGTAAAACATAAATTATAATAGTAATTAAGGATTTTCACAGATCAGGCTGTAAAACAGGAGGTTTTTCTACCCAGCAGTCAAACTATTCCAAGCTCACACTGCTGAAGACACTGGTCAGTTGTATTCATCCAAAAAAACTTACAGGAATTGATTTGTGGGTTTGGCTTCCAGGGAAGCTGCTTCCAGCTGCCAAGGAGCCCTGGCCTGCTCCTGTGGTAACCCTGATGTGCTGGAGGGAAGCACATCCTCCCTCTTGGGGCACAGGGGGGTTTGTCACAGCACCAAACTCTCTCCCAGGAGCTCCCAAGTTGTCCCAAAACAGGAGGAGGTGTCCAGCAGGGAAGGAAAACCACAATTGTGGAGCAGGAGCAGAAAGGGAGGGCCAGCAGCTGAGATCCCCAAAGACAGGGACCCTAATTAAATCTGGAAGCTGGGACAGCAACATGGACTTCTAATCAATGTGATTACATCATGTGTCCTCCCCCTTTATTCCTCAAGATGTCTGGTTAAATACAGCTGAGATAGTTCACAGTTACAGGTGAATGCTAATTGGTACAAAGTGTTAAAAGAATGCAAAACAATCTTACTTTAAGGTAACTACCATGATCTCACTCTTAACTATCCTATCTAAAAAATGCACACACCTTGATCTAATTTCTAACTGTGCCACACAAGCTTCTTAATTTCTAATACAGCCCCAAAATTTGAGGCCTGGTTTGGGATGGCTCAAACCTCATTCCAAACAACCTCATGTCCTCTTTCCCCAAGAAACTCCGTTACAGATACCAAAAGAAGTTACAGTGACATTCCCTGTTTTCAGAAGGATTGTGACACCCCATGCTCTCTCCAACAGCATTTAGTTTTACCAAGGCCATTGTATAGGGCTGGATTTTATTTCTGAATCAATTACAGAAGGATAATAAGGAAAATGAGCTCTGGTAAAATAGGGGATTTGGTGTCCCCTCAAGAGTGTCTCAGGCAAGTCACTGTGCTGGCAGAGCTGTGGCACAGCCCCCAGGGAATGTGATGGCAGGAGCAATGGTTGGATGAGCTCTGGGTTAAGAGTTGCTGCAGTGCATTCACACCCCAAGGAACAGCCACTGCACCCTTGACAGGTTTTTATATCTCCTCAAATTCAAGGAGCAGGCCAGGTCATCCTTGATCAGTTTTGATTCAAGTATCATTCAAGTCAAAATTGCTTTTCATGGGTCAGGAGATGCTCTTCAGAGTCCAACTCCCTGCTTGAAATGAGTGTCTGATTTATTTATAAGTGTCCTGGAAACTCAAGAGGTTGTGGCAGAGCTGAGGGGAGAGGCCCCTCAGCTGACCTCTGCCCTTGCAAAGCCAGCACAGACAAAATTGATATTGGCTCAAGGGAGCTGTCCATTAGTGAAGTGTAATGTCAGTTCAGGTTTCATCACATCATGCCATAAAAAAATCATTAAGTTACTTGGATTAAAAAAAAAAAAATTAAAAAAAAGGTAGCAGAAAGTCATTCAGACATGAGCCATCTGCAAGGGAGAGAACATAACATAGGTATGGGTTGTTTTAAATCTCCAGAACAGCTTCACTTTTCTATTTGTGCTGTTGTTGTCTCTGCACTTTGCTCTTTTTGGAATAGCAATTACAGCATGTCTAGTGAGAATTCATGACAGCTTGGGACCTCACTTTAAAAAGAATAAAAACCCAACTCCCTTTATCGAGGAGGCAAGAAAAAGACATGAATCCAACTGCAGATCTCTGCCAGCTCCCAGAAGGGATCCAAGCTATTAATACACACACGTGTGCAAGGCACACACACTGGTGTGGAGCTGTTGTTTTCAGAAGGGTTTGCAGTGATGCCTGGAGCTGCCTGACACTCTCCATCCCTCAGCATTCCTCTTGGAACCAGCCTGCTTGTTCCAGCAGGAATTCCAAATGCTTGCTTCAGGTTGTTGGGTTGTTTTGGAGGGGTAAAGGGGGTGGAGAGAGGCTCAGCAGGGATAATCTGGTGGCCCACAAAAACAAAGATCCTCATTAGTGAGGGTGAATTAAAGCCAGAGGCCTGGCACTGCTCCTGGTGGGCAGTGTTGTCACCCTGAATTTTTAAGCCTTCTGATAAGTTGTAGTTTGGAGACAGTTTTTCTATGGTTTTTCATGTAAATAACAAGTGTTGTTTTCTAATTAGCTTAGATGTTTATATTCTTCTTAGTGAGATGGATTTCCTTGACAAGCATGTGGATTAACCAGTGTGTGTGTAGAGGTGGGGACTTTCTCCACCAATTAGAACCTTTTCCCTTTCCTGTATATAATAACCCTGATTTTCAATAAATATCTTTTTCTCTGAGCTTGCTTTTGAGTGCAGCTCTGTGCACCAGCCCAGGTTTGGGCACCAGCCCCCTCCAGGCACATGAACAGCCTGTTCATCCCCCTGTGGCAGGAATCCCCCTGCTCAGCCTTGTCCCCAGGCTGGTGAACTGCCCAAAGAGAGGCAGTGCTGTGGCAGGAGGCACCAGATGCCATCAAATCCCTGACAGGAATGTCTTGTTTCCTATCTGGAGCCCAGGAGTTGAGTGTTCTGTTGAAAAATGAAATGCCTGGGAGTCAGGGGGGCAGTCAAAGCTGGGGAGGGAGGGTAAGGTTTGCATCTTGCCACGGGAATATTGCATTGTTTGCTCATCTCAGATCTGTGGTTGCTTTGTGCTGCTCGCTTGACTGAACTTCTGAGTAGGGAAATGCAAAAGCTTGCAATGAACCTAAAGGGGGATTAATTGTTTTTTGTTCCCCCTTCTTTGTGCAATTTCAAGGCTGGACTGTTTTAACAAGCTCTGAGCCTTTGCTCACAGCTTTATTTTTACAATTTGAAGTCACACCTGTGGAAATTCAGATGCCTTTTATGCATTGAGATGTACAACTCTAAGTCCCAGGTATAGACCAGTGGTTCCCCAATACAAATTTTGGGGATTTTGAACAGACTGTAACCCTACAGATGGGGCCAGGCTAGTTTTAGTTATTGGTACAGGGGTTTTTTTCCATCAGAGGAGCTGAAAGTTGTTGAACTATGAGCTGGCTGAGTGCACCCTCTGACTTTAAGGCTGAGATGTGATTTCACAAAACCTGTGAGATGTGGTCCCTGCAGAGCAGAGCACAGAGCAGCACTGCAGGAGGGTTTGTGGTACAGAACAAGCCAAGGCTGTGTTCATACCCTCTGGAAAAAATCCAGGTGAATCTGCAGGAACAGAACAGGCCAAACAAATCCCTTTTCTGGCTCCATCTCAGCAGAATTACATCAGTGTTTCATAAACTGACAGAATTCCTGTTTGACCAGGGCTCTGAGTCCCAGATCTCACTGCCTGCCACGTCTTGCTGCTAATAGAGCAATCCCTGACCAACACTGCAGAGCCTGGAAAGTCTTGGGAGCCTCTGAGAAAAGCCTCAGCAATTAGGAAAGTAGCAATGCTTAATTAAATTGCCTGTGTGTTTAAAAACAGTTGGGAACCAAAGCCAAGATAATCCCCTTCCCCAGAAAAGCAGCTTTGGGTGGGATTCCTCACTTCTAAGAGCCAACTGAATTTTTACATTACCCACAACAGATTTGTTTTAAGAAAGGACTCTTCCCCTGCCATTTATCCCTCTTTGTCATCACTCCATTTTCCTGCTGTTCCTGCATTCCTGACTTTGCCTCCTCCAGCTTCCACGAGGGAGTTTTCCCACCCTATTTTCTGGCAGTGCTGCTGATTCCTGAAAACACCTCCTATCTCCATAACCTCCCATCTCCTGGGATAGGTCTCCCCATCCTTTTTGAGAAGCTGCTCATGCAGTTTCAGACAGCAGAGTCACAATTCCAGTGTGTGCCCCCCATTGCAGCATCCCCTCTGAGCTGCAGCCTCGCCCACAGCTCTGCAGGACAACCTGCAATGCCTAAAAACTTGGCCAAGCCCAATTTTGCAGCTGCCCTGAGAGGGATGTAGGACTCACAGGAACTTTCTTTTGAGTGGTGGGTGTCTTCTTTTGCAGAGCAGAAACTTGGTGAGACAACTTTGACCTGGAACTGTCAGTGAAAGATCCAGTGTAACTTCTATTGGATGTGTTATCAGGAGCAGCACTGATTTATTGAGGCAAGAGCCCCCATTCCACGTGAAGGGAAGAGAAAATCACCTGCATCTCTGTGGGATAAAAATCCACTCTTCTCTTCCAAGAAGGCAGGTGCAGTGACTCCATGGGGGATCACTTTCTGCCTTCCCAAACCTCTGCAGGGGAGCCATGAGCAGGCTTACAGGAAAAAAGGGGTGGGGAGAGGGAGGATATTGTCCTTTTTTGTAATTACCATCTGCATTGGGCCGTTTTGCTGTTATCCTGGATGTTATCCCACAGAGCATGGCAGGGCTGTTATTTGTTTGTTTGTTTTATTTTCCTCCATTCTTTTAAAGATGCTGATGATTTTGGTGTGGGGGAAGGGGTACCTGCACTACTTTCTGACCCCACTGGTGCATTTCAGCACAGAAATGGCTGCAAGGATTGCCCATTTCCCACATTTTCATTTGGAGAGGATGTGGATTTCTCAGTGTTTTTCCCTCTGCCTGCCCAGCCTGGCACTGGGGTATCACCTGTGATCTTTGTGTCTCTGTTACTTGATCTCCACGTGCCTCATGAATATTTTAGGCAGCAGAGAGCAGGGAAGCTTTGTAAAATTTCCAGGTACCTGCCAGGAACAAAACTCTCCTCTTTCCCAATGTGCTCCTGGAGTGGATTTTGCCCCTGCCTGGAGGAGTGCTGTGAGTGCACATTGCAGGTGGCTGAACAAGCTCATTTCTGTTATCTGTGTCACCACAACCCCAGGCAGCCACAAATCCCTCTTTTGATTGTCAGGCAGACACAGCAAAGCTCCCCCGTGAGATGGTCTGAGAGTCAGCCCTGTCCTTCCCTGTGAGAGCAAACAAACAGCTGGGAAAATCAAGGAGCTGCTGCTGCAGTGGCAGAGGGAATCCCAGCCCTGCCTGGCTGTCCCCAGAGCTGTCCCTGGAGCAGGGACATGAGCCATGGAAAGCCAGCAGTGAAGGAGGTGGCTCTCACAGGCAGCACAGCTGTGTCAGGAAAAGCTCACAGCTCTTTCAAAGGCAGAAATCCACCCAATCTCATCATTCTGTTTAGAGGGAACTGTGCAAACAAGAGGCAGGGTGCCCCTTTATTCCCCCCTCTAGCACTGAAGCAGCAATTCCTGTTCTCTTCAAGAGCTCTGAGAGGAGCCCAGGCACAACAGAGCTGTGCAGAGGGGGAGACCACGGGAAAGGGAGAGAGCCACAGGTCGTGTTTGCCTTCAGATGGGAGCAGCCCTAGTGCCTGTTGGCCATGCCAAATGTGGTGGGTGTGAGCACAGTGCTGGTTTTGAGTGATATTTGTTCCTGAGTGGAAGCATTTGTGTATTGGTGGGCTCCTTTGGGGGGTTTATTTTACTAATGTGTGTCAAACACATCTCCTCCTCTGTTAACCAGAGGAAAAGCATTTTAAGGGAATGTGACCAGTATCTCCTTCTTATTTTCATGGGAATTTTGATTTCCCACACATGGGGACTGCTTTGTAGTCACGTAGAAACTCATTTTCTTGCTATTTTGAGAACATGATGGGGTGCAGGAAGGGGAATTCTTTGCCCCAGCTGAAAAAGATCCTCATCAGATCCCACGAGTGGCACAAAGCATCAGGTGAGAGAACTGAGGGATTCAAAGGGAAGGGCAATGCATGAGGACAAAACTGAAGGGTGTAGGACACAAAGCCAGACTCAGGGGCAGAAGATCAGGACTCCTGCACACAGAACACAGCAACAATTTGGTGCTGTCACCTGCTTAACACAGTTTTATTTGACAAAAAGCTGGGATTTTGTGGACCAGGTGCTGCATGTTTGCTGCTGAATGTGTCAGCACATCCCTGTGGCAGGGGACAGACCCCTCCACTCTGCTGGAGTTTGTTGATTTGCCTCCTAAAATCTGTAGAAACAAAACCCAGCATTTCACCATCAGGATTCAAAGATGTTCACAGTTGTGCTCTGTAAACTACAAATGAGTGTTCAAGGTCTGCTGGATTTGATTTATGGGTTAGAAATGTGATTCTGCTGACCTAAATACTACTTATTTCTAGCCTGCCTTCTGTGAGAATGGTTAGAAATAGGAAGTGAAGTTTGTTCCTGCTTCAATTTGGTCAGCTAAAAGGGAGCACACACTGTTCTCTGGTTTAGGGAAGCCCTTTTCCTCCTGCCTCCCTAATGCTTGGAGAACAGGCAGGGAAAGCCAGGAGAATCACCCATTGCTCATCCCTGTCCTGCCTCAGGGGTGGGAGAGAGCAGGGCAGCTGCAAAACTGCTCCCCAGTGGGACCCTGGCAAAGGAACACCCCCAAAACCTGTGCCCCACTTTTAACCACACCCTGCTGGCCCCCAGCTGCACTAAATAAATATATCAATAGCAAATCCTGAGGCTGATTCGGGCAAACCAGTGGGATTTGAGATTTCTGTTGAAAAGAAGGGTGCTTATCTGTTCTCAGTGCTTTTCAAGTGCTGGTGTCTGAAAGGTCTGGGGAGGATTTTGTGTTTATTGCTGAATCAGGCTGTTGGAATTCAACCTGTGGCTCTCACAGGCTCCTGAGCAAGCTGGACTCCTCTGCACTGTGAAGGTGCAGCTCTTCCCTAGGCCACGACTTTTATTGAGCTCCAATTCATTTCAGGGAGGTCTGAATCAATTACCATTCCTTCAGAAGAAACAAGCACAGGCTTATTTCAAAAGGGCTTTGGCTTTTTTAAGAAACCAACACAGCCAAGAAGTGGTTTTGCTGGTTAATCTGTGTGAGCTGGGGGTTATGCCTGAGAGCCTCATTGCAATTTTTCCCTCTATATTTTAAATTTGCCAGGAGGATCCTGTTTAGGACCATCCAAACTGCAATGCCCTTGAGCTGGATGTGGAATGGAAAAGCTGCACAGGAGCCAGCACCACACTGAGCTGTAAAAAGTGGGCAGTGCCAGGGCAGGCAGGTGGGGAAAGTGCTCTCTGAAGATCTGTGTATAAGAGTTGCTGATGCTTTGTTTGGGGAAATGTGGGGCTGCCAGCCTCTGCTCTGCTCTCCTCGGGTGATCTCTGCCTGCAGGCAGTGGAGCAGGAATGTGTTTGGAACAGGAACAGAAGGCTGGGCTTGCAGGCAGAACCACCGGGTGGCCGAAAAAATGCTCCGTGTACTGTTAAAAGCAAAATTACTGAAGTGGGGAACTGAATACAGCTTTTTTTTTCCTTTTTTTTCCTTTTTTTTCCTTTTTTTTCCTTTTTTTTTTCCTTTTTTTTTTCCTTTTTTTTTCCTTTTTTTTCCTTTTTTTTTNGGTGCAGCACAATGAGTGAAAATACAGCTGATGAGTGCCTTTTCTGTCATTATTGCTGTTCTTCCTTTTATCTGTGGATGAGATCTCTGTGTTTCACCCTAACACCTCTTCAGGACATTGATCTGCTGCTCTCAAGCCAGTCCTCAGCACAATTAACTCAGCTCAGTCAATCTGTGTGGCTGCAGGTCCCAAACACTGAGGGGCTTTCAGCTGACCCAGCCTATCCAGCTGCATTTGAGAAGAGAAAATCAGGAAATGGCAAAGCAAAAGGTGTCTGTAAGCAGAAAAGAAATAGCAAAAAAAGGAAGAATTGTGTAATGGCCATAATGGGGTACCTACACCCTCACCCAGGTGGTTGTTTGCCAACAATTCCCCCATCACCTGTACTCAGCAGGCTCCTCTGTTAATGGGCTCTGATTTCTCATGAGCCACAGCCACCTCTTTACATCCAGGATTGGGACTTCATCCCACATTTCTCATCAGTAGCTGCCATTGCTGCTGCCTTCTGTGGTTTTCCCTTCAATAAACAGCTCCAACACCTCCACCAGGGCCATGACAATCAGCAGGCACTGGAAATGAGGTGCTTCAGCAGCTGCTTCTCTTGTGGATCCACTCCTGAACGTATCCATGGACAATCTTTCATGTTAAATTTATTGGGAGCCTTGACCAGAGTCTTCAGCCTCATGCAAGGGAAATGCAGGGCTGAGTTCATGAGGAAAAGAAAAAAGGCAAGGCAAGATCAATGACATTTATACTGACCAATATCTAATGTGACTCGTCAGCAGTGGAAATCTGTCCTCAGTCAGGGCTCTGGTGGTTTGTGGGTAAATCTTTCCTGGCTTTGCTTTTCTTCCCTGATCCATCACTCCTGGAAGGAGAGCACATGGCAGTTGTGAGCATGTGGGGAAAACACAGCACACAGGTAAAAACACAGCAGCCTTTTGGTTGGGAGCTCAAGTTGCTCTGTCACCTAAAATTACAATAATATAAAATTTATGTCAAAAAAATGTCACACTGTCAATATAAGAACCTAAAGGGTTTATTGTTTCTGTTGAAATTCCACTCTGAGGAAATGGAAGAAAAGGAATTATTTTTCACTTGCTACCATCACAATGTGTCATTTCAGCTTAGAACAAAGGTTTTGGATATTTTTAACGTTTGTCTGATGGAAAATTTCATTTGGGCCGTGCTGTGGACATGTCCCAGTGGTGTGTGTGGAAATGTTGGGGGTGTTCCTACCCTGGGGCACATCTACAAAGAGAACAGCTGTGTGAGTGCAGCAGCCTTTCCTCCACACCTGGATTTAGTGTTTATCACAGCCAAGGTCGTGGCAGAGCTGCCCCATTCTGAGTGATTATTTTGTTACTATCTGGGTTAAACTGAAATAGGACACGGCTCGTTTGGAGGAAACCTCCCTGTGGGGATGCCTGCTGCGGTAATGAGGTGAGAATTCAAGTTAATTGTGTTATTTTTGCTTCCAGAGCATGTGTAGGTAGGCAGGTCTCATTCTTAGGAAGTATTCCTACACGTTAAAAAAAAAGCAAACAACATTTAGGGATTGATCCTTCTTGCACAGAAACCAGGATCTGTTTTGTAATGGGTTTAAATTCACAAAGATTTATGAGTTAGGGAAGAATTCTTTGCTGGTTTTAGAGAGGAGATAGAGGATATTTGAGGATCTTTAAGTTTCTGATTTTTGTGTACAGATATTGCCCATCTCTTCTGTTATGGGTTGTAGCTGTTTCTATAATATCCTTCTATAAGCTTATAAGATGCTCTATTTGCAGTGGTAATGAACTAATTAAGACACTAAAATCAGCCAGCTTTCTTTTAAAAGAAATCAATTTAATTTAAATTTTTAAAGTACACTACCACTCTCCAGATATTGCAATTGTACTCTTTTGTGTTCTTAATACGCTTCAACAAGATCAAGTAGCAGCAACAAAATATTCCATTTCCATGGAAATCAGTGGAGTTTTCCTTTGCCTCTAATCAGACCACTTTGCTGAAAGCCAAACTGTTTATTTTTAACCTCTCAGAAGATGAAAGCTCGGCATGCCTTTCATGTCAGGAGTGGAGCTGTTCTTCCCTTGCTTCATTAGGTGTTTTGGCTTCAGCCTCACCTGCTGCTGAGAGCTGGGCAGTGTGGGACAGATGTCAGGAGATGCTGATGCCTCTGCCCTCCTTCTTTTGCTCTGCTGGCAGCTTCCAGTGCAGTGGGATTAATTAATTCATGCAATGCAGCATTTAAAAAAAAATAGGGAGACCTGCATAGGCTGGCTCAGTGAGAAGCATCAGGATCTGGAGGGGAAAAGTGCAGGGGATGCTCAGACAGCTCATGAAATAAAATTGGTTGTTTGATCATTGAGGAGCAAAGGATGGGCTCAGGATGCAGGCAGCACATCACAGGACCCGTGTGACACTTCCCAGTCCCGAGGCTGCAGCAGTTCCTGCAGCAGCTCCCACACCCTGCACAGCCCAGGATAAAAGGCAGTTTTGCACCTGCAGCAGAGGCAGAGGAACAGGAGGGTGCCTGGAGCCAAACTCAGTCTGACCCAAGCTGTGGTACCACAGAATTTCTGGGTTGGAAGAGACCTTTAAGATCATCGAGTCCAACCCATTTTCTAACACCTCAACCAGATCATGGCACTCAGTGCCACATCCAGGCTTTTTTAAACACATCCAGGGATGGCGACTCCACCACCTCCCTGGACAGATCATTCCAGTACTTTTACACTGCCCTTGGTGGTGAAGGTTCAGAGGCTCTGCAGCCTCCTGTGCAGGTGCCACCCACTCCTGGCCTCACAACCAGCTCTGATCACAGAGATTCCTCTGTGTCCCCCTGGCTCTGGGAGAGAAATGGCATCAACAGCACAGCACCTTTCAAAAATGCACACTCCAGCATGGTGAAAACTCTCATTGTACTATTCTTGTAGGTAGGTCACTTATTTTTATTTTTTTCCAAAAAAATGAGCTGCTGACTTAGAGCTTTGTACTATATTTGCTATTAGAGCAAATTGTCTTGGGTGGGTTGCTTTGTTTTTTGGAGAAGCCCAGTTGCTGTAAAGCTGATATTTATTGGCACTGATTGAAGAGCACAGGACAGCAGATCCCATCAGTGCATGTGTGTTGTGAGGGATCCAGCTGAGCATTTGGATGAAAAGATGCTTTTTTCAGTTCAGAGATCCCTACATTTAGGGTTGCCATCTCCTCTGTGCAGGCTCAGCACTGCACCAAGGCACTTTTGGGGTGTAGGAAGGAGCTAATGCAGAAAACAGAATTCAGGTGGGGAAAGGAACCCTCAGGTGAGAGGAGCAGCCAGAGGGAAGTGACTGGCAGGTGATGGCATAAACAGGGTGTAGGGCAAGGGAGCAGGAGGGCTGGAAAGTGAACAGGAATCTCTGATGTCCATCCCAATCCTGTCTTTGCTCCCCAGCAAGGTCTCCTCCTTGTTCCAGGTGTGTTATCCCAGTGCCTGTGAGCAGGGCAGCAGTGCCTGGCTGCCCTGTGTTGCACAGGCAGTTCTGCTGTTCCAGGTTTTTTGGCAGCATTCTGAAGTTTGGTGGTGTTTGCCACCTTCTGCAGGCTGAGCCCGTGATCCTCCCTGCCAACAAAACACAACCCTGTGCATCTCACCAAGATCACAAGTATTGATCTGGTTAAACTGATTTATTGGTTTGGGTGTTCTTTTCTTTTACTTTCTTGACCTCAATAGAGCTTAACCTATTGATGTATCTGATTGCCCTTGATTTTGTTGAAGGCTGTGTACCTGAGCACGGTTTAAAATCAGCTGTAGTGCTTTTGCTTTGCTTGTCTCATGTCCTCGTTGTCCCGACAGTGCCAAAGCCATGGCAGGGATCAGGGACAATGCAGGGCCTGAGCCTGCAAGGGCAGAAACAGATAATCAGCTCATTAACACAAAGGCCTGTGCAGATCCCCCTAATTACCCTCTGGCTTGCACGGCAGAGATGGTGTTTTACCTCTGCCTCTCCTGCTCCCTCTTTAACAGCTCAGTGCTCCTGCACAAACAGCAGCCAGCAGCAGAATGATCTCCTTGCCAGTGAGGTCAGTGGCTGCAGCTCCCAATCCACAGGGGAAAGGGAAATGCCATTTCTGTGAGGTCACTCTTCACCCTGCAAGTGGCACTGAACTGCCTGCACGGGGTCTCTGCCAGCTGGGGAGGGAGAGAGGCTCTCTCATGATGCCAAAAATGTACTCCAGCCTTCTCATCAAGTACATCAGTAATGCCAGGGTTGAGCTGGGGAGACAGCAGGAGGATAATCAGAATGACCTGAGAGGAAATAATCTCCTCTGCTTTACTTTTGGGGGTTTTTGTTAGCATTCAGATAAGACTTTAATTAAGGTTTTCATTTGTTACCTATTGATCTTTGATATTTACCCATGGTCCTTTTTTTTTTTTTTTTGATTGATTTGATCTTGCTAGATAGGAATTAAATACACAATTAGTCTTAAGTTAGCTGCAACTGAATAGTTCAGTTAATGAATGATTTGCTGACAGTACTAATTGCTCAGGTTGCTGATTGACTCCAGGAAACCACCACGAGACAAACTGCTCTATTATAACAGGTGTCTGGAACTGGCAGATGGTTGGGGAGAAGCAGCAGATAAGAAGGTTCAGGGAATTCCAGAAAAACTTCACCTTTTTTTTTTCCTTTCTGTGCCACACAGGCATCGCTTGAGGCATCACTGCTAGAAAAATGAGGCCATTGTAAGANTTTTTTTTTTTTTTTGATTGATTTGATCTTGCTAGATAGGAATTAAATACACAATTAGTCTTAAGTTAGCTGCAACTGAATAGTTCAGTTAATGAATGATTTGCTGACAGTACTAATTGCTCAGGTTGCTGATTGACTCCAGGAAACCACCACGAGACAAACTGCTCTATTATAACAGGTGTCTGGAACTGGCAGATGGTTGGGGAGAAGCAGCAGATAAGAAGGTTCAGGGAATTCCAGAAAAACTTCACCTTTTTTTTTCCCTTTCTGGGCCACGCAAGCCTTGCCTGAGGCATCACTGCTAGAAAAACGAGGCCATTGTCAGGTTTGTTGGCTCAGTGCAGCATTTGTTTAGTGCCAGGCACAGAAGAGAGGTGTGTGAGCAGTGTTTAATTGCCTCTGAGCCAGGGGAAGCACTCCNACGTTCTCTGATTCCTTCTTTGAAGCATGGGCAGGTGAGAAGAAAAATTTACACTGCTGGGGTTAATCCCAAAAGGGATAACTCCGACACCCTGATGTGTTTAGTGTTTCCCAACACACAGCACAGGGAGGGAGGAGCAGGAATGCAGCACAAAATCGTGTGTGTGTGTGTGAGGAAAGGGCCAGCAGAGCACAGCTTTGCTTTCTCGTGTTATCCCCGCACAAAACATCTCCTGGGATCATCATTTCTGGTCACTCCATCCTGTGGAGAACAGCAAAACAAGCACCTACGTGCCTGCCAGAAGGTGCAAGTCAGCCAGGACCAGGAAGAAAAAGGGGTGAGGGGGATGTGTGTGTGTGTGAGAAGGAGACAAAAGTTTCAGTTGTTTCAATCCCAGGTGATTTCTCTTTGAAAAAAAAAAAAATCACAACTTTTGTTTCTCTTTTTCCTGCCTGTTTTCCCTAGAGAGAGCTCTTTTCTTTACCAGTTTTCCTATTTCACAGACACACTTTTTTTTCCTTTGGGCACTGCAAGAAGAGGAAGAAAAGAAAGTATGCTGGAGGGAATGAAGGAGAAATGGATAAGCACAACCTGAAAAAGTATTTAATTTCTTTATCACTATCTAAAAAGCAGAAAATTGTTTTAAAGTCACTAGAAGTCATTCAAAGTGATTTTTTTTTAAAGGCCTGCCAGGTCAAGCAATTGTTTCTGTGTCTGTCATGCAAGTGAATGTGTAAAAATGAGATGGTAAAAACTGGCTGACTTTATAATTTAAATTCTAAAAATTTTTAAAAATTGGTCACATCACTTTTTGTTTTTGTACAGCTTCTTGCTTTCTATGATGCTGAACACCAGCTTTGTTGCTGCCTTGTGCACTTTGGGTTTAGAGGTGTGTTGCTGGATTAGAGGGGATTAGATTGACTGGGTCTGGTGGAAGGTGTCCCTGCCCCTGGCAGGGAGGTTGGAACAGGATGAGCTTTAAGCTCCCTTCCAGCCTAACAAATTCTGTCATCCTGTGATTAAAGCACTTGAACACTGAGCCAGGGAGCAGCAGGGGCTGCCCAACCCCACGAGGACACAGCACCTGTTGATGGAGGCAGCCAAACCACATCCCAGGGGAAAAACAGAAAAATGCTGGGATTTAATGTCGTTTGAGGGGTTTTTCGGGGGGTTTTTTCTTTCTTTCTCCACAAGACCAGTGAGGATAGAGGAAGGGAGCAGGTGGGGATACCAGGGGTGAACTTCATCTGCCACAGGATGGAGAGGTTGGGACCATGCCCAGAGGGAAGGTGAAGCTCAGCCAGGAGGGCTCCTGAGGAAACCTCTCTGTGGATGGGAAGGCACATCACTGCAGCAGTGAGAAAGGATCTGCCTGAAGGGCTGAAATGAAAAGCTGTGCATTGCTGAAAGTGCAGAGTCTCAATTTTCCTGTGACATGCAGGATTCATTTCTGGGCCTTGCAGTTCATGAGATAATGGACTGTGTAAGTGTTCCTCATCTCTGTGACTAACAGCTCCTTTTTGGCACACATCCTGGAACTCGGAGCAGTGCCATTTTTATTTCTGGATATCACAACTAATTATTCTATTACAACTAGCTGTAATGTTACAACTCACATTATTCATCTGGGCCCTGCTTCTCCTTTCCCCTTTTATAAATCCCACTTCTGCACAGATTACATTTCGAGGCTATTAACACTTTGATTACGGTCTAGTCATATTAAATTATCCCTTGGTAGGAAGGTTGTCCTGTCAACCACTATGATACCCACAATTAATTGAGAAGATAACTGGTGGTTATGATGCAAAGCTGGAGTAAGAGCAACCCCCAGGGAGGCTGGTGCAGGCTCAGGTGGGCTCTGCCTCCTTCCTTGCAACGAGGCTGGAGACAGAATGGAGTTAGGCTATAAATGGGAGCAGGATCCAGGCTGGGAACAAAGGTGGGTGGCTGCTTGCTGAAGCATAATTAGCTTTTTAAGTCCTCCTGGGTGACAGAGGAAAGAGAATTATGAAAAATAGGGAGTTGAGTTAGTACCTTTGCTTAAAACTAGGTCTCTATCTTTACATGTTGAAAGGGTCTTGGGGAAACCTCACAGCTCCAGGGAACAAAAATGGTGTTTGACACTTCAGCCCTGGTGTACAACACTGCCCACCCATGTGTGGGGCCTTTCAGGTTGCTGTATTTACTGGGGTATTTCTTGAGAAGAAATGCTCCACAGAGACTCCTATTGCCAGCAGAAGGACTTTGGGGCAGTTTGCACACAGCATCATCCCTGGGTTGAGCAGCTCCATGGATAAATTGCCTTTTTGGCAGCTGCTGCCTATGGCTGGGAGCTGCTGCTCGCCCCAGGCCTGCCTTGTTTATCTCCCCTCGCTGGGACAGACAATGAGCTCCGATTTTTCCTGCCTATAATTATTGATAAGAGTGGCTGGTAAATGCTTCCTTGCCTTCTCAGCAGACTCAGAGGTTCGCTTGTTAACGAGGAGCTTTGCAGACCCTCAGCACCCGTGTTCCCTTCGGGGTGTCCTTTAATGCTCGTTTGATGCTGCTCACATGGGTAGGCAGCACAGGAACCAGGCAAATGATTGTCTGCTTTGCTGATCAGAGCCTCTAATAACTGCTTGGTGCTGCACATTCAATTCCTGACACACCAAAAAGCCACTTTACCATTTGGGCTGATGCTATTTTTTACCCCTGACACTCGCCGGTTGGGCATGGGGTTGCTGCGTTTAATTGCAAAATGGTCTTTGATGATTGTTTTTTCCCCCTGCTATCTCCAGAGGCAGAACTTTTGGAGTGCCAGCAGCAGGCAATGCAATTTCAAAACATTTGGGGATGCCAATTAGGGCTTATTTATGTGGTGATTGAGCTGCCCGGGAGCTCAGTGCCCACCAGAATGCACTGTGGCCTTAGAGAAAGGGAATCTGTGCTGATGATGGCTTCTTTTCTCTTTTTCTCTTTTTTTCTTTTCTCTTTTTCTCTTTTTTTCTTTTCTCTTTTTCTCTTTTTATCTTTTCTCTTTTTTCTTTTTTTCTTTTCTCTTTTTCTCTTTTTTCTTTTCTCTTTTTTCTTTTCNTCTTTTCTCTCTTTTCTTTTCTCTCTTTTCTTTTCTCTCTTTTCTTTTCTCTCTTTTCTTTTCTCTCTTTTCTTTTCTCTTTTCTCTGCAGTTGAACACCTCAGCTCAGTTGTTTGTACCTGGAAAAGTCGTGTGCCCATCCTTGCATGGAGGCTGGTGGATCATCACATGGGGTTTGTCTGTACTAATTTATGTTACTGCACACAGAAGACACAAAAAGAAATTACAAGGAGCTCTAAAAGAAGAAGCTTTTTTTTCCCCCACTAATCTCAAATTGTAAACTTATATTTACTACACTTATTAAAATAAATTAATAACATTTAAACTACCTAGGTTTATGGGTAAATAGTCAACTCAAATCTCTGCTGAATTATTGTTTAGTTCCACTAAACCAACTGGGCAAAATAGTTTTGTGATATGTGGGGGTGGTTTTCATTTGGTGTTTTTTGCATTTTTATTGTTTGAGCACAGGTGGAATTTTATTTGATGCAGGATTTAAGGCCATGTTTCCAACACTCAATATTCCTGTAATTTGGAGACAGGTTCTGGTGTCCTGCCCTGGCACCTCCCATCCCTGCAGCAGGGCAGCAATGCATTGCAGACCTTTCCAAATGTCGCAGTGCTTGCAGCTGGCTGGAGGATGCAGCAGATTTTCCCCCTGCTCCCCTTCCTGCCTGCTGGGCCTGGAGCTCATCAGCTCCTTCCCTCCTACTCTTGTTGGTTTTTACTGTCTCCAGAAATCTTGCTGAACCCGGGTTAACTGGGAGCTGTTGTAGCAGGAGGGCAGAGCAAGGCTTTGCTCCAAACCAAGCGTGACTTTGTTCCCGAGGCACTCAGCCTGGTGTGTGTGAGGCTCATACCTCCTATAAATAATCAGGGTGCACGTGTCAGGGCACAGGAGGAGGAGGACAGTGTCAGAAGACATTCACTGCCTGCTGGAGGAGCAGTCAGAGGGGATGGGAGCTCTGTGGCCAGGCTTTCCCAAGGAGCTCGCTCGCAGGATTGAGGTCAGCTCTCAATTAGCCACTAAAATTAGCAGTGCAGCTTCTGGGCCAGCTGACTCTTTTGGGTGCTAAACAGCTCTGACAGGCTGGTCACAGACATCCCAGAAAGTGCTGCTGAGTGCTAAAAATAAAATGGTAAAAAGGAAAAAAACAATCTGTTGGTTATGGAGTTTCTCCAAATGGAGTGGACCTCCTCTGGAAAGGTTTTGAAAGTCTCCTCCTGCTTTGCACCCAGGTAGGAGACACTTGGAGAGGATACAGATACAGATCTGTCCTGCACACCCACAGCTCCAGGGCTCCTTCAAGCTGCTGAGCACTCCAGGGATGTAAAGTGGAAGTTGTCAGTGCAACAAAACAGTCCCCAACCATAAAACAAGCACTGTCCCCTGCTGCTCCCCAGGAATGACAGGGGTGGCTTTTAAAAACAAACAAAAAAAATCCCACAACAAACCCAAACAAGCAGAAAAAAAATGCAACAAGCTTTTTCCTTCTTGATCCTTTTTTTTGGTGTTGGCCTTTGTCTTCTGGTTTTAGATTTAAAAGCTTGAAGTTTCCCCCACTGTGAATTGGGTGAGATGTATTTTTAGAAAACAATAAGGATCTCATGAGGCTAGTGCTGGGTCTGGTAAAGAAAAGACTAATTGGGGAAGGGCAAGAACCAAATGATAATGTTTCACTTATTATTATGAAAATTACTCGTGAGTAGGAAGAGGAAGCAGCTGGAATTAATATTGTCTCACTTGCATTTTGATTTTTTGAAGTCAAACAGAAATATTTGCTAAGAAATGAGAAATTGAAATACTATTTTTTTGAGCTTTTCATGCAAAACTCTTTAATATACTATGGGGTATATCCATAAAATGTTTTTCCATATGTCCTGCAGAAAACTGGTACTTTAGAAAATACCTAAATTCTCTTTCTGTCTCTGTGCCAGGTACTTTAGGCTTAATGTAGAAATCACAAAATCTGTTAATTCAAAGGGCAGCAAATGAAGCAGGACTTTGGGCAGAAAGGCCCCTGGAAGATTATTGACTAAATCTGCAGGTTCATTAATCACCTATGGATAGGAGTTCTCTTTTTTTTTCCCCCATGAGCCAGAAGATATATTTTTAATTAAGACAAATGAAGAAAGGGTGGTTCTACAACTCATTTTATGACAGTAATGGAAAGTCAGAACTTTATTTCAAGTGCATAGCCACCATCTGTGGGGAGCTGGAGCAGAACTGAGTGATAAGGCCGTGGCCTTTGATCACCTCTCAAAATGAAACCTCACTGAACAACCTCTCTGGGTGAAATTCAGCCCTTGGGTGTGAAGGTATTTCTTATTAAAGATGTGCATCTGAGAGCTAAACACAGCTACAGGAGTCCAGGCCAAACAAATCTGATCAGGGAATGGTATGAAAGTGAATTTTCACTGGTTTTATGTAGGGAGTGGTATTGGATGGGTGAATGAAGTCCTGCAGAGCTCTGATCAAAATGATCTTTATGGAAACTATTAAATTGGGTTTGGCCATCTTGGGTCACTTTATTGTTATTATATCTCTGTCAGTGATCACCCAGGACAAAGTTTTCAGACTTTCCAGGAAATTAACTGAAGATCAGTAACTGTGCTGTCTCCCAAATTTATGTCTCTGCAGCTGACTGCAGACCCAGACATGCAGCCATAAATAATCTCTTGTGTCTTCCAGCCCATCAAATTGAAATCTGCTTCCTTGGGAAGAGGCAGAATGAAATTGGTGCATTACAAACAAATTCATTACAAGGTGTGTTCAATATTTCATGAAGCATGTGGAATCATTAGTAGGGAATGAGATTTTTTCTCCCTTTTTTGCTTTTCNTGAAGGTATTTCTTATTAAAGATGTGCATCTGAGAGCTAAACACAGCTACAGGAGTCCAGGCCAAACAAATCTGATCAGGGAATGGTATGAAAGTGAATTTTCACTGGTTTTATGTAGGGAGTGGTGTTGGATGGGTGAATGGAGTCCTGCAGAGCTCTGATCAAAATGATCTTTATGGAAACTATTAAATTGGGTTTGGCCATCTTGGGTCACTTTATTGTTATTATATCTCTGTCAGTGATCACCCAGGACAAAGTTTTCAGACTTTCCAGGAAATTAACTGAAGATCAGTAACTGTGCTGTCTCCCAAATTTATGTCTCTGCAGCTGACTGCAGACCCAGACATGCAGCCATAAATAATCTCTTGTGTCTTCCAGCCCATCAAATTGAAATCTGCTTCCTTGGGAAGAGGCAGAATGAAATTGGTGCATTACAAACAAATTCATTAAAAGGTGTGTTCAATATTTCATGAAGCATGTGGGATCATCAGTGCTTAGTAGGGAATGAGATTTTTTTTTCCCTCTTTTGCTTTTTATTTTACGAGTATGAATGTATCTGAGAAACTCAATAAAAGGAGCAGCATGGAATAAGTTTACCCCCTGAAAGTCAAAAGCAAAGGTCAGACCTGGAGCTGATTAATGGCTGCATAATCTATCAGTTGAGAATCAAGGAGCTGTGGGTAGAGGCTGAGTTATTTGTAAGGTAATTTAGCTTGACCTTAATGAAGGCTGAGTTCCCACAGACCATGGCAAAGTCTATCAATCTCTCTGGCTCTGGGAGCACTTGGGGAGTTTTCTTACTGTATCATCATAAGTGCATTTGTTTGTGAAATATTACAGCAGAAAAGAATTTTTAAAATTATTTTTTAAAAGTAAGACTATAGCAGTGGTGGTAGTGCCTCTGGATAACAAATTATTGTTAGAAGGGGAGAGAGATTCACATCCTTTAAGGTTTTTCATCTTTGCAACAAGTCTTGGATAAGCACTGGTTCCAACTCTCAGTTTCCTGACTACAGAGAAGGTTTGGGCCTGTTTTCTTCACACAAATAAACGTGGTATTTACTAGGCATGAATGAGGCATCTGAAATTCTGCATCCTTGGGTTATTTTGGCAGTGTTGAAGGTAACATAGGAGCAGCCCATGGCTGTTTGCACACCTGGTTCATCCCACAAATTATTTGCTCAGGAAGGGCTGAGGATCTGGTACAGAGTCTGTTTAAGACACTGCAAAAGCTTCCAGTGGTTTCTGGTTGAAATTCCTTTGTCAATAGTCTTTGCTACTTCCCTCCAGCAAAAACGTTGCCTGTTTTAATAAGGAGAGTTATCTGTGTTCTTTCATTGTAGCTCTGCCTGTTTATTTTGTTGCTCTACTTACACTGTTTTCTTACCAATATTTAGTTTGTTAATATTTCTATTAAATTCCACCAGGAATGGTCTTTTGGGGCTAGATTTCAGTTTGCAGTTATATTCCTTTCTCACCCAGCAAATCCAGCTACTGGGGTTTTTTCCTCCCAGTGCATTATTCAGCCTTGTGCTCCTTCCCAGGTTTTCTCCCTCTTTATCCCACTTCCTCCTCCTTCTAGTCTTCTGTGCTGTGCCTTTTTTTGTTCTCCCTTTCTGCTTTCCTCATTTCCTCATGATATCTCCCTGGAAAGGAAAAACAGCAGAGAAGGAGCCATGGAAGGAGGCAGTGCAGCCATACTTACAAAAACAGGGAGGCAAAAAGTGATGGATGGTAGTTCAACACAAAGCCTGAGCTCTCCTCACCTGTTCTGTTGCTTTATGCTGAGCAGAACCACCACACTTTCGATTTTAAAGATGGATGAAAGGGTTCCAACAGCAAAAACAGCCAGTTTGATCTTTTGTGTTTGCAGAGCAAGGCTTCAAAATGTAGCTCAAAGCTGAATGTGGCAGCAGTGGCAAGTTCCTGGGCTTTCCCACAAGGCTGCCAGAGGAATTTTGGGGCTCCCATTCCAGAAGGAGCTGGCAGATAAACAAGACTCCAAGTCAGGATTTGAATTCACTCATTTATTTCAATGAGTTGTAATTCTGTTACAGGGTTTTATGTTTTCTTATGATGCTGTTCTGAATTTTCTTTTAATAGTAGTGTCATTACTTACTCTGGAAGTATATTTCAGTTGTTCAGACACCTCAGTATCCCAGGGAGATCTCTCTTTTCAGAAGGAGATTAATTCAGCATTTAACTCCAAGGGATATCATCTATAACTTGTTTTTAATGGGCAAAGCAAAGATAAATTCAATATAGTGCAAACCATAAGAATAATGTCCAGTGTCTTCCATGCTCCTTTCTTGGGGCAGAGCTGCCAGGCAGCATTTACAGAGAGCTCTCTGGTGGGGAAAGGAGAGGCAGCGAGTGCTGCCATCAGTCTTTGCCTGCACTTGAGCTAAACCCGTTGCCATTCACAGACTCTAATGGCAGGAGAGCTTTCCAGAGCCATTTGACTGGAGAAATGTGAGTGATCATCAGTGTCGTGTCTCGNAGGAGATTAATTCAGCGTTTAACTCCAAGGGATATCATCTATAACTTGTTTTTAATGGGCAAAGCAAAGATAAATTCAATATAGTGCAAACCCTAAGAATAATGTCCAGTGTCTTCCATGCTCCTTTCTTGGGGCAGAGCTGCCAGGCAGCATTTACAGAGAGCTCTCTGGTGGGGAAAGGAGAGGCAGCGAGTGCTGCCATCAGTCTTTGCCTGCACTTGAGCTAAACCCGTTGCCATTCACAGACTCTAATGGCAGGAGAGCTTTCCAAAGCCCTTTGACTGGAGAAATTTGAGTGTGACAGGGGAAATGATTCACCGGTCAAAACATCGCGTAAGCGCAGACGTTGGAGTCCATTTAATCAGAGGCGGCTCCTCGTGCAGGAAGGGGATGGAAGAGCAGGGAATTCACTGGCTGCTGCAGCACCATCCTGGCTCTGGGTCAGCAGGGAATGATCAGGAGGAAAGTTTGGGGAGAGGGGAGGCTGTGCCAGGGCTTGGGAGCAGCTCCCGGCGCCCATCCAGGCACAGGCCGGGCTGAGCTGGGCCTGAGGTCAAACCTGTGTGCTGGGGTCAAACCTGCTGGGAATGGGGGAAATCCAGGTGTCCCTTTGATGCCCTGGGAAAGCTGAGCTGGAACAGAGACTGGGCAGCAAATAGAATAAAATATTAAAAGGTCTTTAAGGATATACCCATGCAGACACAGGCCAGGCTGAGCTGGGCCTGAGGCTGGTTTGTGTGCTGGGGTCAGAGCTACAGGGAAGAGGGGAAATCCAGGTGTCCCTTTGGTGCCCTGGAACAGATATTAGGCAGCTAACAGAATAAAATAGATATTTATTCAAAGGTCTTTAAGGTTACACCCATCCAGGCACAGGCCAGGCTGAGCTGGGCCTGAGGTTGGTTTGTGTGCTGGGGTCAGACCTGCGGGGAATGGGGAAAATCCAGGTGTCCCTTTGGTGCCCTGGGAAGGCTGACCTGGAACAGAGACTGGGCAGCAAATAGAATAAAATAGATATTTATTCAAAGGTCTTTAAGGTTACGCCCATCCAGGCACAGGCCAGGCTGAGCTGGGCCTGAGGCTGGTTTGTGTGCTGGGGTCAAACCTGCTGGGAAAAGGGGAAATCCAAATGTCCCTTTGGTGCCCTGGAACAGAGACTGGGCAGAGCTAAGAGAATGAAATAGGTGTTTATTAAAAGGCCTTTAAGGACACACCTTGGGCAGCACAAGAGCCTGGCCAGGGCTAAACCCAAGGTGGACCCAAAATGGTCACAAAATGGACTCAAAATGGACTCAAAATGGTCACAAAATGGATGCCTGGTCACAAGGTCTCACATTTATATAAGTTTTGGTCTATTTGCATATTGCTAATTGTCCAATTACATCTTCAGATTATGAAGTCCCATCCTTCTTGTTTTCTCCCTTCAGCCCACCCTTGTTTGTGCTTTTGGGCCTGAAAACTTGTAACAGGTCTGCAGCAGGAAAAGGATTTGTTTTGTCTCCCTGCTCTGTAAAGAGAACTTACTGACACTTAATGTGAGGCTCAGAGCTACACCTGAGGCAGCACAGAGTCTGAAATACATGAAAGCTAAAATCAGACATCACCTTGATGCCTGAATGACCCTGGTGAGGGATGGGGCTGCCCCAGTGCCACTGACTGCACCCTTCTGCAGCTCCTTCTGCAGGCACTTGTGGGCCTGGGCAGATCTCCTTGTGCTAATGGCCTGATTGAGATCAAGCCTCAAATCTACACAAAAGAGAAATTAAAACCCAGATTAGATTAGGGGCTGAAGGCTGGGAGTGTGCAGCTGTTTGCCAAATTGCATGCTGAATTCCATTTCTGCACAGACTTTTACTGATAGCAATTTGAAGGCAGTCATTAGAGCCATCAGCCTTTGAATGAGGAATTTCAAGGGACACTTCAGCATAAATCTACTCCTCTGCTTTAAGAAATTATTCCTGATATGCTTTGGGCTATGGAAACCAATTACATGAATTTTGCACAATAACCTGCTTCTCCCAAACATGGGTAGCACTCCTGGCCATAAAGAGACATCTTTTTACTCCCAGTTAACTGTGTGGGTGTACAAACATAAGGAAAACTGCCTTTTCAACTTGAATTTAATAACCAGAAAACAATGGCAGAAAGGAATCATCATTTACAGTTAGAATATGAGACTCTGGCCATCCTGATTGACTTCCTCTGCAAGCCAGCTGGATTTGTGAAAACAGACAAACCCTTTCCCATTAAATCACAAACACTGCAGGTTTTATTCCTTGCTGACTCCTAGGCTCCCAAGATTTAGGAAAGGGTGGGATATTCATTTCCAGAGCTAAACTTGACATAAGTCACAGTGCCCTAGTTGTCATTTAAACTTCAGGTTTGTTTTTCTTCTATTCCAGATACTCCAGAGCTGCCCTGCAATGCCTGAATCCTGCTGAATTCACACCCTGGTTATAGATCAGTGTCAAAGGGATGCAACTGGTAATTCTGCCTGGCTGTTAAACTGCCTTGTGTCACCCTATTTCCAATGGCTGCTGCCAAGGTCTGTGTTTTACCTGCTTCCAAGTGCTTTAATCTTATTATTAGTAGAAAAGTAAGCCATTATTAATGCTTAAAGCCATTGTTACATTCTCTCCCTCCCAGCCTGTTCAATATTAATATTAGTATTTCTAAACCAAAGCTCTGTACGTGTGACTCAGGCCTCCCATGTCATTAGTCTGAAAACCCTGAGAGCATTTTCTAACACAAAAATTGCACAGGGAAGGAAGAGAGTCTTTTTATTTACCTTCAGCTTTCCATCCTTGAGGATTTTCTTGCTGGGTGTTCTCAGGTTGCAGCCACAATTAGAAGACTTAATTGGTTTTATATGAACCCTGGGATTCCTTCATTCCCCAGGAGCTGCAGGTTTCATTAAAACCACCACCCAATATCAGGAGACATGCAATTAAATCCTCAAGCTGCCAACATGGTTGCAAAGCAGTTTATAAAGCCTCAAGGGATAAATATGTTGGGAGAGGAGGATCTGGGGTGGCTTGGGCTGCTCCAAATCCTGCTCTAGCAGAGGTGTGGATGTTTGGTGAGAGGCACAGCACTGCTCAAAACAGATCTAGCCAAGATTTTAGCCAAGCTGGGGCCAGGACAGCTGCACCCACAGCACTGGAACATCTCCTGTGTGAAGGCAAGGCCCTGGAATTGCTGCTGGACTTGTGTTAATCCATGTCTGCAAAGGCCTGGCTGGGAGATGGAAGAATGGACCACAAAAGCTTCAGTTGCACCTTCTGGGCTTCTTGCAAAGCTTTTCTTCCCAAGCAGTAGTAGCATTGGGAAGGCAAAAATAAACACTCATAATCTGTCTCCACCCTCCAGGCTCAGCTGGATGGAAAAGGAGTTCATTGTACCAACTTTCCTTCCAGTTGCTTGGCTCAGTGCAGTGATGGTAGCACAACATGGGGCAAGTTGTGAGATGTGGATTCACACCCAACCAGCAGGAAAGAGCTGAGGATTTGGTTGGGAGGGGACAGAGATTTTCCTTTGTTAACTGCTGGAATATCTTGCACTGAGAAGAGGATCAAAGTTTAAAATGAGCAGAACAGTGCTGGATCTGTGATCCACATGTCCAGGTGTGTCTTCCCTTCATGTGCTCCTGAGGGAGTGAAACACAATCAGAAATTCATTTGAAATTGTCAAGTCATAAGTGAAGAACATTGGTAGGTCAGAAGGAAGAGACATTGAGAACTAAACTTGCTATTTTGGTCTGGTTTTTTCCCCCAGTGCCTTTGAAAAAAAGGAGAGAGAGTTCACTGTAGAACCAAAAACTCATCTAGCCACCACAACATTCCTTTCCCTTCACAATTAGGGGAAAAAAAAAATCCTTCCAGGTATTGAAGAAGAGAATATGTGCAGGGTTCTGTGGTCCCCTCCCAGGGGATTGGACCTTGTGGCCTTGCACACAGAAATTTCAGGAAGGTAGGTGCATGTCATTCAGGTAGTTGCTATTTTATTCACCCTTTGAGGCACTGGAGAGAGGGCATATTTTTAAAATAGGACTAGTATTTGGAATAATTTGTGATTTCAATTGTAAACAAGCTTGGTGTGATGNCCTCCCAGGGGATTGGACCTTGTGGCCTTGCACACAGAAATTTCAGGAAGGTAGGTGCATGTCATTCAGGTAGTTGCTATTTTATTCACCCTTTGAGGCACTGGAGAGGGGGTGTCTTTTTAAAATAGGACTAACATTTGGAATAATTTGTGATTTCAGTTGTAAACAAGCTTAGTGTGAGATTATGTAGCAGCAGATGCTGGGACACATGAAGTATTAAACATGAGGTATTTTACCTGGCAGGTCCTGTCTCTCTCTAGGTCTAGCAGGCCAAGAGCTTTCCTGGGAAGACCCACCACAGGAACAGCATCCAGCTTTTATCCTTTTTCCCTTTTTTTTCCCCCAGCAGCAGTGCTACTTTTCCACCTCAAACACAAAACCCCATTCCTTTTCTCCTCGTTGTGCAGCTCTGCAGGGAGAGAGATTTCAATTCTAAACAAGCTTGGTGTGATTATGTAGCAGCAGATGCTGGGACACATGAGGTATTTCACCTGGCAGGTCATGTCTCTATTTCTAGCAGGTCAGAAGACTGAGCTTTCCTGGGAAGACCCACCACAGGAACAACATCCAGCTTTTATTTATCCTTTTCCCCTTTTTTTCCCCCAGCAGCAGTGCTACTTTTCCAGCTCAAACACAAACCCCCATTCCCTTTCTCCTCATCGTGCAGGTCTGCAGGGACAGAGCGTGCAGGAGGGTGGGCAGAGGCTGGGAGCACTTCCATCCTGCGGGGGGCTGTGTGTGTGTGTGTGTGAACATCCCGAGCATCCCGGGGGAGCCCTCTCTGGGCAGTGTGATAAGGACACGAAACAATGCCTGCCACACCGAGGGCCTCCTCACAATGACTCGCTGAGGATGTTGCAGAGTCGAGAGCTTTGTGCTTTCCCTGCACGGAGCAGAGCTGCTCCACTCCCGGATGCTTAACTCCTTCTCTCCCTCTTTGCTGTGTGATTGCAGCTTGTACAAGCATCCAAATTTGAGAATGCTCGTGTTTCTTGTTACTTTTAAGGGTTTACATCTCCTTTTTCCAAGGCCACTGTGAGCCCTGTGAACCCCTGCAGCCCTGTGTGAAGATTGAGGGATGCACGAGCTGTACCTGGCACAGGTGGGATGTCCTTGCTGGAGATCCTCCAGTGGAGCTAAGGCAACCAAATTTCTCACATTATCGATGCCTCATTCCCTCATTAATGCCACAAAGATTTATGGGAAGGGACTTGCAGAGTGCTGATGGAATTACCCACCTGAACCTCCCCCACACCAATGGCAGGGAATGCTCTGGTTCTGTGCCCTCACGTTAGTGCTGGGTGAGTAATTGAATTATTTGTTAGCTAGCAAAACGAAAAGTCCTTGATTTTTGTTGGTAGTGTTGAGGGCTTTTCAATACCTGTTTTTTAAATATCTTTGTTTCAGCTTGAGTTATCATTTAAGTACAAAATAAAAACATTTTGGTAACTTTTCCCATTCCAGTGCCAGCAAGGGTCAGTGGTTTCAGTCACTAAACTCTGCCTTTTTTATTATTATTAACAAAATGCTGCCCTGGTGCATTCCACTTACCTCTGTTTAAAATCCTGTCAGGATTTTAATGTTGCTTCAGAGCTGGTGCTGATTTTGCTGAAAAGTCCTTTCCCACAGCCTCACTGCTGCCAGTTCATTTCCTAAAATTTCCTAAAATCCCCTTGGGTTTAATGTCTGTGCCAGAACTGCACTGGCTGAGCTTGGGGAGGCAGAAAAGAGCAGCACAATCACTTGTGCAGAGCAGGACCAACTTCTGCTCTGGTGAAAATGACTGAAGGAGTGCAAATAATTCTGGAAAACACTCAGAAATCAAGATGGGAGGATACAGCTGGGGCTGGGCAGCCTCTTGTGTGAAACCACTTCCATGAACCTTGTTCAAGTGTGTGCTCAGACACCTGGGAATGATTTATTCCTTGTCATGGGGCTGATGCTGTGTGAGTGTTGTCAGGAAAGGTGACCAGGTCAGCTCCTCCATGCTCTAGGACAGCTTGTGCCTATAAAAAGAAACACGAGAGCCTGAAGATTAATGATAGAAAGTTATCATGTGTTTGAGGAGAGGAAAGCAAGCAGGAAAAAGGAGCCTAAATTAGGCTGCAGCTCCCTGGGCAGCACAATCAGGTTATAAATATTCTGGCAGCATTCAGAGCAGGGCTGGCTGTGCTGGCTGCTCTTTGCTGCCTGTGTGTGTTCCTTGTGCTGTGCTGACAAAGCCACCCTGAGTGTCCCCGAGGTGTGGGAGGAGGCTGAGTGTGGGTTTGGCAGCAGGGCTGGCTGCAGAGGGTGGCAGCTCTCACCCCAGAGGGTGTGGGGTGTCCCCACCAGCATCTCATTGTGAGCTTTCATTGTGCCAGGAGTGCTGGGGGTCTCTGGGATGGTTTCGGGGTCCCCGGGACAGCTTGGGGGTCTCTGGGGTAGTTTGGGGATTCCTTGGGCCACTTTGGGGAGGGTCCCAGGGACAGATTTGGGGTCTCTGGGGCAGTTTGGGGGTCCCTGGGATGACTCTGGGGTCCTTTGGGGTAGTTGGGGGATTCCTTGGGCCACGTTGGGGAGGGTCCTAGGGGCAGATTTGGGGGTCTAAGGGGCAGATTGGGGGTCTCTGGGGCAGATTTGGGGTCTCTGGGGCAATTTGGGGGTCCCTGGGATAACTCTGGGGTCCTTTGGGGTAGTTCAGGGATTCCTTGGGCCAGTTTGGGGAGGGTCCCAGGGGCAGATTTGGGGTCTCTGGGGCAGTTTGGGGTCTCTGGGGCAGTTTGGGGGTCCCTGGGATAACTCTGGGGTGCTTTGGGGTAGTTCTGGGGTCCCTGTGGGTTTTTGGGGGGGGTCCCAGGGGCAGTTTTAGGGTCCCAGGGGCAGATTTGGGAATCTCTGGGGCAGTTTGGGGGTCTCTAGGTTAGTTTGTGATGGTCTCTGTGGCAGTTTTAGGGTCCCAGGGGCTCCTCCTTCTCAGAGGAGCCAAACCTTTCCATGCCTGTCACCCTGATCTTTGTGACCGAGCTGGCACAAGGGCTTGAAAAGCATCATCACCCTCCTCCCCAGCCCCGAAGGTGATGGGCAAGGGGAAGTGAGGTGTGGACAGGGAAATGTGGGGTGCTGCTGTCCCAGCTGGGAGGGCTGGGGGCAAAGCAGCAAAACTGCTGAAGTCACAGCAGATTTCAGCCTCCAAAACCCCCCAGTGATTGTTTTAGAGCAGTCATTGCTGAGAGGAGCCTGCAGTGAGCTCCACCTCTCCCTCCCTTTGTCATCACCCTTTCCTGGGGGGACCAAGGTGTGAGGGGAAGCCAGCAGCTCCCACAGGGTGTGCTGGATGAAATCAGGCACTGCTCAGTGTTTGCTGCAGTGCCTGGGATCACTGGGGATTGCTGCATTGCTGAGTGCAGTCCATGCACTCACCAGCACAGCGCTGCTCCTCAAGGATCCCAGCCAGCTGCTGCATGGCAATGAAAAGTGCAATGAAAATTCACTCTAATCTACAATAGCTCTGCCCTGGGAGGTGCCTTTAATATGAGAGCAGGGGGACAAATGCTTCTTTATTTGCCAAAAAAAAAAAAAAAAAGAACTTTAGTCCTACCATAAAAAAGTTTAGTGCAGGGAGTCAGCTGAGGTAATGTTTTTAGAAGCTGAAAATATCAGGAACTCAAATAAAAGGCAACAGTTATTTTTTTTATTTATTTATATATATTTTTTTAGATTTCTCTTTCTCCTCTTTTAAAGCTCCTGAGAGTTCATTTCCTGGTGTCACTGTCACAACTCCAGATCTGAGTAATTGGTGTGTATTTGTGTCAGTCCCACGTTTGCTTCTGTCAGCATTGCGTGCAGCTCATTGTAAATGAACAGCTGAACTGAGGCTGGCCCTGAGCAAATCAGGCTGCAAATTGTGTGTACAGGCAGGAATAGAACCCTCTGCAAGAGCTCCACTGTGCCATCAGGTGTTCTGTGCTGCATGCAGTGTTTTTCTTGGATCATTGATACAAAAAAGGCCACTTGGATTTTTGTTTCTGTGTCAGAGGCACTGTGAGGCCAGTGCTGACAATCCTGACTGTGGCATTTTCCTTGATTTTAAGATTTTCTGGGCCTCTCTGCTCATTCCTGGTTGTGCTGATATCACTGATGGGAATAAAAAAACTGAGCAGGAAACCTTAATGTCATTCAGAACTCAGATTATTCATGTTAAACTCTAGTTTTTGGCTTAATAACTCCACAGCCTCTGAACTGACACCACTGTTCAGCCAGTCAGGACTTTAAACCAGGCCATTCCTGTGAAGGAGACAGTGGTTTTTGGACATGCCTCTTTGCAAGATGATACAGGAGTTACTTTATGGTTATGGTTGAGTTATGGTTATTTTTAGGGTTAGGATTCATGCAAGGAGTGGGGCTGTGAAGGGATTCCCAAGGGAGGTGTGGGCTGCCCAAGGGACCTGGGTTGTCAGAAACTTTGTGGTTCAGTGTGTTAAAGGAAGAAAACCCAAAAGGATTCATTGCTGTTCTCTCACTCCTCCACCATCATTGCTTTTGGGGCAGTTGCATCCCTTTCCTGGAGCACAATTTCCAGCTCCAAGGAAACCATTAGCCATTTTCCTCAGAATATACTTTGGAATGTATCATCTATTCATTACTATCCTATTTTGAAGGAAATGGGCAATTCATTATTGGGAAACCACCAACTTTAATGACTCCTCTCTCCATGAAAATTCATTCGGCTTTATTTCATCCACTACCTGATGCACACTGTGGTCTTTGCACAGCAGCTGCAGTTGCATAGCAGGAAAAACAGACCCCATGGACATGAGGAAAAAAAACACCCTGGGTAGCAGTTCTAGTCTGCAAAATCCAAAATCAGATACCATAGTTTAGGTAAATTGAAGCTGAAAGGAAACCAAATCACTTTGCAGCCCCAGGATGGATGAAAAGCCAATCTGAATATCAAATTGACCTTGCTCCAGGGGAGAATAATTTGGCATGATGCATGTGCTGTCTGTCTCTGAATGTGTTGCTTACAGACAAACTAAGTGGTTTTCCTGGAAAAGGAAGGAAAGGAGGTGAACATAAAGTCATGAGGAAATAAAGGTCTTATTCCCAAGCCAACCCTGAGATCATTTTGGGACCAATACACTTTTTAAGGGAAAGCAGCACTGCTTTAATGGAAAGATGCAAGGTTTTTCTTGGTAGGAGTGTTCCTTTATGCATAAATCCTACAGCTACTGACACCAGTTTTAGCACAGCAGCTCAGGGACAGCATTAATGAACACAGGACAAGTAGGAATGAGTGCATGAGAAATGGAGAAAAAAGCATGATGTGGAGGGGCTGAGGGAGTGGGTATTGAGAAGCAGATCCTGGAGTCAGTGATGGTACTGGAAATTTTGTTATAAAGGTCCAAAAAATTAGTGATTTTTTTTTTCTAGAGCTCCTGTAGCCAAGCAGCCCTCCTGAAATGCTTGGAGTGGCTTGGTGTGTCACTAAACCCACCCTGAGAGCAAGAACAAGATTGTTTTGATTCCCAAAGCCTCACTGTCAGGTCTCATTAGGGAGCTGAGTGTTCCCTTTTCTCCTGATCACCCTGTGCAGACACCCCTGGTGCTGCTCAGCCTCAGTTTATGGCCCTTTCAAGTAAAGTGCAGCCTAAAATGTGCAGGGTAAGAAGGCACAGAGCTGCTGGGTGGGTGCAGAGCACAAACCCCAGGGCTGAGTGGGAAGGTGGGTTGGCAGGAACAAGAGTGGGAAGATTGTGCCTGTTAGTTCCCGCTGCGTCCCGGGGGAGCTTTGCCACCAAATTCCATTAAAATGAGAGTTTCAGCCTTTAAAAGCATCATTCAGGGGCTTGTTTTGTTAAATAAGCCAGCAAGGATTGTGTATTAGTCTCTGACAGGGCTACATTTGGGTGAAAAGCGTGCTGAATTATTTATTTTGTCATTAATGTCACGCAAACCGAGGTAAGGAGAATTATATGGGCTGCGAAAGTGAGTGGCTCTGAGTCGGGTTCAAACAAATGGAATTGTTATTCCTGAGCACCAGTGGCAGGCTGCACCTGCCTAATGCATTCAGGAGAGGATGAGAGGTGAATGGTAAATCAATGAGAAGGTTCACACCTGACTGACAGCCTTTAAATAATGTAAAGGGTCCCTGGGCACACGGCAGAGTTATATAATACATTTAGGATTTAAGAAAAGTGGAAAGGCTTGCAAGGAAATGTTTGGGAAATTTTGTTCTTGTAGCTGCAAAGTTTAAAGAGCTGGAGAGGAGAGCACGTGGAAAATGGGGTGGAAGGCTCAAAGTGTGCTTGGACAATGAGAAAACACAGAAATTTGGTTGATATTGGCCTTTGGTAAGGCCAAGAAAGGGCCTTGTGCTGTGCAGGCCAGAGGACTCCAGGAAATGGTGCCCCTTGGGGCCNCTTGCAAGGAAATGTTTGGGAAATTTTGTTCTTGTAGCTGCAAAGTTTAAAGAGCTGGAGAGGAGAGCACGTGGAAAATGGGGTGGAAGGCTCAAAGTGTGCTTGGACAATGAGAAAACACAGAAATTTGTATTTGGCCAGGCTGAATTTGGTTGGTATTGGCCTTTGGTAAGGCCAGAAAGGGCCTTGTACTGTGCAGGGCAGAGGACTCCAGGGAATGGTGCTCCCTGGGGCAAGGAGGTGAACCCAAGGCCACTTTGGGGCTGCAGGCTCAGCCCTTCTTGTGCCACAACTGTGACATCTGTAAGCCACATGGTAAAAGTTGCCACAACTCTGATGCTCTGCCCACCTCTTGCCAGCTGTGGAAAGAGCATTCAGGGCATCCTGGAGGTTTTCAGCTGTGTTCTGTCTTCCACAAAACAGCTTCTGTTTCCTGAGCCAACATCAGGAGGAGTAGGATGGAATTGGAAGCAGTAAGATGAACTCAACTGGAAGTGTTATCTGTTATCTGGCAGATACTGGGGTTGCAGTCTGGTTCTGGGAGTCTGTGCATTACTGCAAATCCTCTGGATGTGTGTGCTCTCTCTCTCTGAATTATGTAAAGTCTGGACTTTGCATTCCTTACCCCAGAAATGGGTCATAAAAAGAACCTTTGATTTGTGGCTGTTTGCTGTGCTCAGAAAGTGGAAGAGGATAAATGTTTGTGATCAGACAGGTGGATGTACCTTCATATCATGATTATGGCCATAGNTTTATTCTGCAGTGAGAAATGACTGGGAAGCCACTAGGAAGAGAAATATTTAAATATAAATCATATTATAAATAAATATTTTAAATATTTTTGTGTAACTATAGTGAGGATGAGCCTGTCAGTTCATGAAGGCTGAGAGTTTGTTTTAGCAAGTCCAATGGTCCACAGCAGACTGGTGTGCTGGGTTCCAGTGAGGCACTGTGAGATGCAGCAGAATTATCACAGTCCAGCTTAAAGCAGTCAGGGGAATGTCACTCAAGTCACTCCACTGGGTTTGTATTTCATAGAATCACAGAATGGGTTGGAAGGGACATTAAAGCTCACCTGGTTCCCATTATCCAGGGGTGGGCAGGGACACCTTCCCCTGTTCCAGGTTGCTCAGAGCCCCATCCAACCTGGCCTTGAACACTTCCAGAGGGGCATCCAACCTCTCTGGGCAAGCTGTGCGAGTGCCTAACCACTCTCACAGGCAGTTTTCTGTCCCTGATTTCCTCAGGAGAGAGTTTTTTCCCTCACTGAACTGTCCCACACCTTTGCAGACCTGTTCAGCCCCACTGCTGTCTCATTAGCACAATGCATTTTTAATGAGCTGTGCCACAATGAGAACGAGGAACCTCTGAAGCCTTGACCAGAGGCCATGAAATTTTGTGTTCTATCATTTTTTTTTCAATTACTGCATAGAGAGAAATGCATTAAAACTCTGAGCACCAGTGACAGAATGATCCTGGCTGAACAGGTTGAATCAATAGGTAACCAGTTCCTTTAGGATTAAAAAAAGGTGTTAACAGAGTCAAGCTTTGTGCTGCTTTGAAGCTCACAGGCATGGCATTTTTGGTGGTTTTATTACAATTTTTGGGTTTTTCGAGTCAAGTAGATAGTGTCAAATTCTGATAAAACAAATTCCAACATCCTAAAGTCAAATGATGATATAATGCAACAGGTACAACCTGTNTTGGCAGGGACACCTTCCCCTATTCCAGATTGCTCAGAGCCCCATCCAGCCTGGCCTTGGACACCTCCAGGGATCCAGGGGCATCCAACCTCTCTGGGCAACCTATGCCAGTGTCTAACCACTCTCACAGGCAGTTTTCTGTCCTTGATTTCCTCAGGAGAGACTTTTTTCCCCTCACTGAACTGCCCCACACCTTTGCAGACCTGTTCTGGCCAGCAGCCCCACTGCTGTCTCATTAGCATGATGCACTTTTAATGAGCTGTGCTACAACGAGCATGAGGAAGCTCTTGACCAGAGGCCATGAAATTTTGTATTATACCTATTTTTTTTTTTCAATTACTGCATAGAGAGAAATGCATTAAAACTCTGAGCACCAGTGACAGAATGATCCTGGCTGAACAGGTTGAATCAATAGGTAACCAGTTCTTTTAAGATTAAAAAAGGTGTTGACATAGTCAAGCTTTGCTTTGAAGCTCACAGGCATGGCATTTTTGGTGGTTTTATTACAATTTTTGGGTTTTTCGAGTCAAGTAGATAGTGTCAAATTCTGATAAAACAAATTCCAACATCCTAAAGTCAAATGATGATATAATGCAACAGGTACAACCTGTGAGCTGGGTTTTTTTTTCTTTTCATTCACTCAGGGTATTTTAACACATCTGAGAATTTAACCAAGTGTATCACTGCAATTTAGAATCAAGCTGATGTAGGCAGGTATTAATTCAAAATTATTGGAAAAGATGAAGACCAGTTGTAATTTCCAAAGATCTGGAATATGCTGGACAGCCTGTATCTCCATCTGAAAGCATTTTGCTGTGGAGTTCTTCATCTTTCCTGCACTTTAATGAAAAAAATCAAATTACTTTGATACTCTGTTTCAGGTGAGGGATTGCCTCTTCAGATAGTGCAATTTCAGTGTAATGTTCTATCATTGTCTTGCTCAGAGAAATCTATTCCTGCCTAAATCAGTTCTGTGACACATCATCTGGAAGTATTTCAAAACAAAAAGCTCATCTCGAAGTGTTTTGGCTTCTGCACTGCAGCTTTCTGAGCTCTCACCCCAATAGGATCTGAACCCCTTCCAGCAGCACCTTCAACACCACGACAAACATCTGCCAGGAGCTGTTTGCTTTTGCATCCTCCCCTCTGGGGAAAAGGCAGAGTATTGGTCAGGTTTCTCTGTATTTGAGATTGGATTGGGTTTTTTAAAGCAAGAAATTCCAGTGAGAAAGGGCAAGGGGGAAGAAAGGCACGGAGCTCTTGGAGTGGCAGGCAGAAATATTTGTGAAGTGTGGTTGGGTGGTGCTCACCTTCCTCAGGCTGAGCTGGGGGATTGCTGATCATGCTGGGATTTTTTGGTGTGGGAGAGAAGCAGAGCTGGACTTTCCTGAGAGGAAAAGGCAGGGGTGCTCATTGCTGGATGGCAGGAAGGGGAGTGGCAGCTGCCTGGAGTCCAGGACTGTCCCTTGGAACACCCCTGGGCACTGCAGGGGATGAGCAGAGGAGTCACTGCTGGAAACTGTGGTATCAGAGCTCTGGGCTTGGATTCACACTCACAGGTTGGCCAAAGTGAGATTTTTCTGGCAAACACAACGTTATTCTGGGACTTCAGCTCTGAGAGAGGCTGGAAATGCAGCTGTGATGTGCAAACCCTTCTGCTGGCTCAGGTCTCAGGAGCTGGGCTCCATCTGCACTGTCACTGTGCTGATTCACTGCAGGAGCTGTGTGCCTGTTACCAAAACAGACTCGTTTGGGGCTGCAATTCAACACCATCAAACACACCAGATGGAGGCACAAATGGTTAAACTGTCCTGAAAATCAACTCAGTTTGCCAGAGGCCAGAGGAGTTTTGATAACTGATATGAAACCACTGCTGGGTGTTTGCCTTTGCTCTCCAGGAGAGGTGGCCAGGCCTCCAGTGACTGGCAGCCCTGGAAGCCCTTGGAAAAACCTGGCTGTTCTCACCTCCACCAGCATCAGTCTGGCACAGGAGTCAGGGCTGCAGCCCCCAGAGGTGTCAGTCAGCCACTGCCTTTGCTGTCCTGTAAAATGTCACAGTGCACAAACTTACCTGGGCTCATTCCTAAATCCAAAGCTGCTTTACAAAACAGAAATTACAAATTATCTTTGTCCTGTTTAAAACCTCACCCACAGCTGCCAGTACTCACTAGTCCTGCAATAAATACTTCTGACTTCAGACCAGAATTTTCTGATCAGTTCTACAAAAAAAGTAGTATATTTTGTAAAACAACTCTTTAGTTCCTGAAACTGGGAGATCCCAGCTTCTTAAATCTTCTTTACAATATCCAAAGCAAATATTGTCTCTGGATTGTTTTATTTAACATCTTGGATTCACTTTATTTTTATTTCTCAAAAAGCATGGCAAGCTGGGGATGATGGGATAGGAGACTGTATCAGCAACATTTTGAGGAAGAATGCAAATGTTTTTGGACAGAGAAAGGAGGAAGAGACTCCCAAGGGCAGGCAGCCTTCAAAGCCAGGGAGGAGAGAGAAGAGTGAATACCAGGCTGTGCAGGCAAAAGCAAAACTTGAAACCAAACTTAGCATAAGATTAGCAAAACTGTCTGCATGTTCATCACCTGGATTGAGCAGGTCATGGCTGGCAGCTGGCAGCCCCCTCTCCATGGGGAGCAGGAAAGGTGCCCTCTTGTTCTCTGCCTTCAGCTCAGGGTTCAGCTGAGTGTTTGCAGGGATGCTTTGTGATTTCCAGCTGAAGGAAATGCTGAGCTTTAACTGACTCCTGTAGAGGGACTCCTGCTGCTCCTCCTAAATGCTGTAGTGTTCATTGCAGAGCTTCCCAGGCTGCACTATAAACAGTAAATGGTTAAAAGCCAGTGAGGAGGGAAATGGCTGGTTAACTAATCCTACTGAAAATGGGCCCTTGATGGAGTGCAGACTCTGAGCTGCCTGTGATGGGCACCAAGTTTCCTTTCAAACCATGTGCTTGTTATTTCTGCTGCTGTTGGTGTTTTAGAGTCAGATTCTGCAGCTCAGGGGCTGTTTGTCACCAGCTGCTGCATGGACAGGCTCAGCCTTCTAAAGGTGGTGGCTTATTTTGTTTCTTTCTTTCATTTTTTCAATCCTTAGTAGCAGAAAAAAGGAGCTAAACTTGCAGAATGAAAACAGTGAGAGGAGAATGACGTGGCTGTGGATCATGATTCTGCCACAAGAAGCACACTGGCATAATGAAGGGAGAGTTGCTAACTCTGCTGTGCTCTGTTTTCACATGTTTATGACAATTAGCTATGGGAGTGGGCAGATTGTTGCTGATTTTAGGCAAAGCCCCTGTGAGCTTAAATGCTGACAGGAAGCAGCTCATCCTTTGCAGCCCACCTCTGCATTTCCAGCAGGATTAAATTCCCCCAGCAGCAGCAAATGCACAGTGTGGAGCTGCAGGAGCAGTGCCCAGTTATTGCAATTTTTCATGGAAACAGAGGGAAGGCACTAAACTCCTAAGAGCCTCAAATTCAGTAGCTGTGATATCAGAAAGCTTTGTACCAACTTAGCAGCTCCCCTGCATGTGCAGTGTGAAGTCTTTCACCCAAATTCAGCTGCTCTTTGCTTTGGTTCAGTGCTCCCAGGCAGATCTGTGGTTCTCCATCACAAAACCTCCAGTCCATGGTCTCTTGGCAGAAAAACTTTGAGGGACAGCACTGGGCAGCCATTCTTCTGTGGGATTAAAGAGTTCCAGCTCTTTGATGTGATATTGAAAGGCAGATCCTTGTGCTGCCACTGAAATAACTTGAAGGTGGGGACCTCGAGCTCCCTGCACAATCAGAGCCTGATTTCTCATGTGTCAGTCCTGGACAGCCTCCCTGCACTCAACTTGAAATGTTTTCTCCTTAAAAAAACCTGTTTTGAGTGATTCAAACATGCACAACCCATGATCAGTCTCATGGATTGGCTCCAGGTTTTGTTGTGCTAATTGCCATCGCAGGTGGCCAGGAGTTAATTAGTGAGCTGCATGTTTCAGGGTGCACCACATAAACAAATCATTACTGAGTAAAGAATGCACTGATAGGTAATATTTGATGATGTGGCAAAAATACTTTGGTTTGACCAGGACAGCTGAAATCCAAGTGACCAAGTGTGGTTCTTTATATTAATTGCCTTCATCTGGATTTGGGTTTTGGAGATTTGGGAATAAGGAATTATCTAAGGATTAGATATTAAGAAGAAATTCACTGTGAGGGTGGTGAAACAGGTTGTGAATTCCCCACCTGTGGAAGTGTTCAAGGGCAGGATGGATGGAGCTCTGAGCAACCTGGTTTAGTGGAAGGTGTCCTTGTCCATAGCAGAGGGCTGGAATGAGATCATCTTTAGGATCCCTTCTAACCCAGACCATTCTGTAATTCCATAATTTTCACTGTCCTTGTTCTCAGACCAGCCTGTGCTTTGTGAGTTTTGATGATCTTCCCTCAGATGCTGAAAGGAAATTGGTTTGTGTTTGGACATGTGGGGAAAATGACACCAGCAAGATCTGTTGGTGAGGCCCCACTGATACCTTCTGTTTTTTTTGAGTCAATGCCCCACCTGAAACACAGCTTGGGACTCTCAGCACAGTCCCAAATTTCACCTGTGCTCATGAGCCTTCAGCTTGAGTTTGTTCTCTCACTGGAGTCATTGTTTACTTCAGCATAATTTTTTTTAAAATTCATACCCCTGCTCTCAACACACACAGACCTCACAGAGATTTTCATGCATTTAAATGAAAAAGCCAAGCAGTTCCCTTTCCTCGTTCACATTATGCAGCATTGCCCTTCTCTGTACTTTGTCCTATTTCAGAGCTGTCATGCAAATAAACCCAACTTTTTTTAAAAAACCATTAAAAAGCATTCATCCTATCAGCCTTTTTTTCTCCTTCTCATGCTGTATCTGCAGGAAGCAATCCCTTCTCCTTCTTGCCTTCCTATTTCAGGTGTTTCCACTCCTTTCCCAACTGTGATCCAGTACTTTTCTGGTTCCCCAGTTGCCCAGGAAACAAACCCTGACTCCTTTTCCCCCACATGTGATATTCACTATTCCATGAAGCTGCTCTTTCCTGAAGGGTTTCATTGTGGGGTTTTTCCCCTAAACTGCTCCAGAAAACTGAATTCTCCTTTTCTGTCCCTGTACTGGGGCACCCCCTTTCCTTCACCCACCTGAGTGTCTCTGGATGAATTTATCATTGCATTTTTTACCTCCATCACTGCAGTACCTGACTGAATTCAGCATTATTTCTTTGGGCTGTGTGAGTGTAGTGACCAAGGCATTCTGCATGGATCCCCAGGGGATTGCCATGGTGCCCACAGAACTGAGACCCTCTGGGATGCTCTGAGGATGGAGAAGGCAGATCCAGCTCTGGGGTTTGTGCTGGGCAGGGGGTGTCAGCAGGAAGGATCATTTGTCCTTGCATGGCCCTTGTTATTGGCTCTGCTGGGCAACAACCAGAAACCCAACCCAGACACTCTCCCAGCAGGACAAAACCACCAGAAAATGAAGAAAAAAAATAAATCCCAGAACAACCAGCCTTAAAAATTATCCCAGGATCTCTGATGGGGCAGGGATTGAAAGAGCAGAATGCAGGTTGTTCCTGTGGAATGGGGATCTTGTCCTTGCTGCAGCTGGAGCTCTTTGGGAGGGGATGTGGATGTTGGTGTGGCTGTGGTGGGGACTGAGCACAAATCAGATGGAGTGAGCAAGAGATACTGGAGCAGGGATGGAAGAACAACCCAAGGTGCCTTTAATCCTCTCAGCTCTGGTGTTCCCCACAGAGACCCCTGATGGCCAAGAGGCTGCCTTTTCCAAAATAGAAAGTGCTAAAAATAACTGTTATTTACTTCCCAGGCCCATGGGAAAGCACCTGCCTGGGCAGCAGGAGACCAGCAAATCACAAGTACAAAAATGGATGTACCAAATTCCATGCAGAACATCCACTGGTGAAGTTCAGCTGCCCCATCTTCTCTTTTCCCTTGTAAAACTTTGGATTATCTTGATTTTTAGTGACTCATGGAAGGTGAAATGGTCTAAATCTTAATGATCCATGGGATGGGGGCTGTTTGTCAGCTTCAATAAATCTCTCAGCCTCTTTGTCAGTGAGGAGGGAAGAGCTGTTTTGAATTCATGGTATGTTTTTAAAGTTTCTTTCAAAGAGTACTTTTTTTTCCCTCTCTCTCCTCTCATGTTTCTCAGAAGAAACCAGCCTGCCAAACTGCTCCAGGAAGCTCTTCTGAGATAGAGACATCCATCTCTGTGCACTGCCTGTACTTGTGAAGCAGAGCACAAAGCCCTTCTTCCATTTAATCCATATTAATTATCTCTCTGCAGCTCCTCTCTTGCTTCCCACTCATCCCAGGCACCAAAAAACTTGTGTTGCTTCTTCTTGAACAAAACCAGAGCCTTTCACTCCCCACCTGGTAAGTCAACACTCCAAAAATAGAAACAAATAGAAAGGTTTGCTGCTGAAGGATTGAAGCTTTCCACGCTTGAAAACTGAATGCTGTGGGACTGTGGACTGAGGCAGATATTTTTAGTGCCATCAATATCTCCTGCAGTTGATATCTCCCAAGACAGATGGTTCTGTTTCCCACAGAACGTTGTCAAATGTTTGCTCAGCCAAGATCAATTTTGTTCCAAGTCCTTTCCCACCTTCTGCTGAAATGCATTTCACTTGCCAGACAAAAAAAAAAATTAAAGGAACAGCACAAAACCTTGCCCAGCGTGGAGGGTTCTGATTCCTGTGGCTCTGCTTTAGCCACGGGGCTGAGGAGGGATAAAATGAGCACACCAGGGCTCAGGTCTCCTGTCAGAGGCTGATTTCCTGTGCCACCTGCACATCCCTAAACAAAGGATCCTGCTGCCACACTCTGCTCTCACACCTCCCAAATCCTGAGCTCTGCACGCCCCAAACTGCTCCTGTAAGGAAATGAGGTGCAAAGAGGAGCAGAAGTGGTGCTGAGGAAGGGGCACAGAGAGGCTGGGTTGTGTCCATTGCTCAAAAACTGCAGCAATCTCAATTTCTTTTCATCACAAGCCTTTAATGTGAGTCTGGAGACACAGAGTCCCTGTGTGGTGTCTGCCACAAACGCTCTGTGGGCATTTTCAGCTGAAATTAGTGGGGAGCAAAGGACTTTTCAAAGGGATGCATTCATTTTGTTTTCCTTGCTGGCTGCTATTTTTAGCTGACTTGTCACAGTGGAAGAGACAGAGCTGGTTCTTTCCAAAGTACAAGTTCCCTTTAATGCCTGATTGTTACAAGTGAGGAATTACAGCAGCCAGTGCCAGCAGCAGTTGCTGAAATGTTGTGATGATTCCCTTTCCTGCTACACTTATCTTGTTGTGGCTCTGTATTTGAAAATTGTTAATACATTTTCAGTGTTTTCTAGTGAGGACTTTGGCAATCCAGGCTTAGTAGGGTATCTCTCATTTTTATTGCTCCATGCACAAGACACAATTCTGGTTTAGTTTTGTAATTCCAAATCCTTTTGAAAGTGCTTTGAAATCAAATTCATTCTTCTGCACACTGAGGGGTACATTGGGTTATCCAGAATATTCTTTCCATGCTGATCCATAATCTTTACTGTTGGAGATTCAGAGGCAGGTGAGGCTCTCATTGGAAGGGAAATCAATGCTGTGATGCCCAAAAATATTTTTCATCTTTAATTTAGTTGTCAGAGTGATCTATTCACACCCCTCTGACATCTTAAACAACCCCTATATCCTCAGACTGCTTTTGCAGAACAGGATTATGGAAATGAAAGTGCTTGCCTTGGTGTTGTGCCACTTGTTTGGGATTTGCCTGGGATTTATTGATATTTCACTCCTGCATTTTCCTTGGGGTCACAGATTTTTGATCCTTAACTCATGGAAGAGGCATTTTCAGCCTCCTCCTGCCCAATGAGCATCTTCACTGTTCTCAAAGTAGTATGGATGCATGACTATGTATTATATATATATGTCAAACTTATCACTAAATGGTTAAACTGCAGAAATCCCTTTCTGCCACCTGGTAAATTCAAATGGAAGCCTTGGTATGAGGCCTTTTCTTATATGGACTCTAATTGTCTATATGGAATTTTGTTTAATGGCAACCTGTCAGTGGCAGCAAGGCTTGCAGTGTCACAGAATCTCCTGGGAGAGAGTCAATGTGAGGGTTATAATAATAATAACATATTCCATATAATTCCACATATTCTAATAATTCCATATATGAAAATCTGAGAAAGGAAAACCCAAACCATACAAAAAATCTCTGTGTGTGCATAAGATGGTGGTTTTTATCAAGTCTTATTTTATGTATGTCATAGAAGGTTTGGTTTGGAATGGACCTTAAGGACCATCCAGTCCCAACCCTAAAGCAGGAGCACCTTTCACTATCCCAGGTTGCTCCAAGCCCCATCCAGCCTGGCCAGGAACACTCCCAAGGATGGGACAGCCACATCTTCTCTGGGAAACCTGTGCCAGGGCCTCCCCACCCTCACAGGGGAGAATTCCTTCCTAATATTTCATCTGACCCTGCCCTCTGCCAGCTGAAGCCATCCCCCCTTGTCCTGTCACTGCATCCCCTGCTTAGCAATTGGCTCCCCTCCTGCTCTTTTGGGGAGCTTTCTGATTCCACTTTAAGCTCTAAGGAGCAAAAAAACATCTTCCTTTCTTCTTAGGAATATTCATGTGCAAAGGCCAAGCTCCTGCTGTCACATCTCTGTGCTGCAGTTCGTCTCCCAGATACTTTAATTCCTGGAATGTTGTCATTGTTAAGACCCAAATGAAGCTGCCTGTCCTGTGAAGGATCCCCCCCCTGCCTGAAGCAAAAGGGAACAGTTAATGCATTTTTTAGAATCAATGCCTTTAAGGATGTGAGAAAGACGTGTTGTAAATATTAAAGCAGGACTATCACGGGGTTTTTTTTTTAATCCTACTCCATTAATCGTAGGAGAAAAATCTACAGGTCAAATTCCTCCTGATGCAAATTAAGCCCGATTCTTTGATTTCAAGTGTTCTGTCCTTTTCTTTTACTCTGGTATTACAGTTTCTTCTCGAGCTCTGAAACAGCCCTGTAAGGATGTCAAAAATGTGCCAAGTTCAGTAATGGACCTGTGCAATAGTAAAGCTACAAAAACACTTGAATCAGAACAATTACAGAGGACATGTATGAATATTTTCACACGTGTTGTGCTCTCCCAGACCTGCTCCCTGGCCAGGGCAGGTTTGAAGCAGAACAGGTTTTATCTGTGGGATCCCTATGGCCCCATAGGGCTGGGGTCAGGCATCCCCCAGGCACGTTCCCTGCTGGGCTGTTATCCCACCTAGTGGCTGCTCTCCCATCCCACAAGGTGATTTATTTCTCAGGATATGGGTGAAGCAAGGCAAGGTTTGATGTGTTACCTCGGTGAGCAGTGAATGTGCTTCCACATTGCTCAGACAGGTGGGCAAACCTTAACCGTGTCACACCAGGGACAGGTTTCATGGTCACATCATCTGGATTTATCAAATCCAGCCAGTTTTCCAGTGGGAGTGATCTGGATCACTTTTCTTGCTGACACTGAATGGTTTGGGTTGGAAACCTGAGATCATCGAGCCCAACCATTACCCAGCACTGCAGGCTCACCCCTAACTCGTGTCCCCGGGTGGATTTTGAATCCCTCCAGGGCTGGTGATTCCACCCCTTCCCTGGGCATCCTGTGCTTAACAACCATTCCAGTGAAGGAATTTTTCCTAACATCCAATCTAAAGATCCCCTTCTGCAGCTTGGGGCTGTTTCCTCTTGTCCTGTTTTTTGGGAGAAGACACCAACAGCCACTCTGTGACTGCCTCTTCTTTGGGCACAGGAGATGATGGGATGAAGGCCCTCCTTGTCCCTGCTTGTGGGACCATCTCAGGTTCCCCTAAGTCCCTAATGACAGCCACAGGAGTGACTTTTACCTTTGCTGTGGATACTCAGGTGTGCACAATTCCCCTGCTCACTGTCCATCCCCTTCCTTCCCTGTCAGCCCAACACTGGCCTGACTCAAGGCAAAAAAAATATAAATTCATTGCTTTCCAAAGAAGCAAGATTAATGCCAAACTTTTGAGTTGGAATCACATAAAAAATAAAATCCTTTGAAATGTATTTTGATGACAACAAGGAAAAAAAAGATGATTTGCCAAAGCACTGCAAGAAATTTCCCCCAAGTGGACAGGGATATTCACAGTGAGCCCCTCTGTTGCTCCCTTCCAACCCTGCTCTTTGCCCCTCCATTTCTATGCCACATTTCGCTCTGTTAAAACTTTCCAAATGTTGCTTTATTGTGAAAAGAAGTGGGATCTGTCCCCACTTAATTCTTTTAGTCACTGCAGCTGTTAAATTCATGCCTCACACTGACTGAAGGGTCCAGCTGACTCCTGTACCCAGCAGAAATTCTTCATTCCTTTCTTTTTCCCCTGGTTTTGATGTCAGTGTTGCTTTGTGGGACTGGAGCACTCAGGACTGAAGTTTCTAAAGGCAGCTGAAGTTTCCAGCACGTGCCTTGAGAGTGTCTGCTGCTCTCTGCAGAGCAGAGATTTAATAATTAAGGTCATCCCATGAATTCTGTGGTTAATCTTTGTCTTTTTCTACAAAATAAACAACTCTTTTTCAGGATGTAGAACTGTAAGAATCGTTTTCATGTGTATGGAAAAGAAAAATCACATTGTTACAAAACAAAATCATTGTCCTGGCCATCATTTTTACTAAGTCTGTCTCAGTATTTAATTTCTTTTTTATTGAAAAAAAATTAAGAAAATTACTTGCGAATTATTTAGGTGAAAACATTGCCACCTGTGCTGTATCTGCCAATGTACTGGAAGAAAATTTTCCCTGGAAAATTGAAAAAGAGCCCAGAAACCTTGACACATATTTCTTTTTCCTTCTCTCTGTGGTACTTTTTTACAGATCTATAATTTGGTGATGAAATGCATTTACCATCAGTACTACACTCAATTTAAGAGTCAGCTTTTTCCTGCAGAAAACCTGTAGCTCCTTTCTCCCTGAGCTGCTTTGCTGCCTGCAGCTGGGGAAGCTTTTCCCATGGCTCCCAATTAGCTGCCAACCCAGGCTGTCTTTTCCAGCAGGATTAGACATCCAAAATTCCCTTCAAACATCTCCCTGCTGCTCTTTCATTTGCATTTCCAGGTGCTCTGAAGGTTTGCTGGATCTGGGAGCCCATTGCAGGGGCAGGGGGGTGGGGTTGGTTTTGGGGCCACAGAGGTGGCTCCTGGGAGAAGCTGCTGGAAGTTTCCACCATGTCCTGATGGCTCTGAGGGTGGAATTGCTGCTGGGCAGATGGAGAGGCTGGTGACACCTCTGTGAGGACATAGTTGAGAGGAAAATCAAAACAAAGTCACAGGGGAGCTCTGCTTCGAGTTAGAGGAGAGGAGGAGGTGAGAACATGAGAGGGAAACAACCTGGAGACACCAAGGTCAGTGCAAAAGGAGGGGCAGGAGCTGATCCAGGAGTTGGGATTCCTCTTCAGGCCCTGGTGAGACCATGGGGAAGCAGCTGTGGCCCTGCAGCCCCTGGGGATCCATGGGGATCCATGGGGATGCAGAGATCCTCCCACAGCCCCTGGGGATCCATGGGGGATGCAGAGATCCATCCACAGCCCCTGGGGATTCCATGGGGATCCATGGGGGATGCAGAGATCCTCCCACAGCCCCTGGGGATCCATGGGGGATGCAGAGATCCTCCCACAGCCCCTGGGGATCCATGGGGGATGCAGAGATCCCTGCACAGCCCCTGGGGATCCATGGGGGATGCAGAGATCCCTGCACAGCCCCTGGGGATCCCCCCACAGCCCCTGGGGATCCACGGGGATGCAGAGATCCCCCCACAGCCCCTGGGGATCCAGGGGGATGCAGAGATCTTGAGAGTGTCTGTTGCTCTCTGCAGTGCAGAGATTTAATAATGAAGGTCACCCCAGAAATTCTGTGGTTAATCTTGATCTTTTTCTAGGGAATAGACAACTCTTTTTCAGGATGTAGAACTGTAGGAATTGTTTTCATGTGTATTGAAAAGAAAAATCACATTGTTACTAAACAAAACTAGTGACCTGGCCATCATCTTTACTAAATAAGTCTCAGTAATTTCTTAATGGGGATCCACGGGGATGCAGAGATCCACCCACAGCCCCTGGGGATCCACAGGGATGCAGAGATCCCCAAATTTCTCCCACCATGTTTCTCAGTGTTTTGTTAGCAGGCACTCACTATCGAAAACTTATTTCTGGACAAAATGTGGTAATGAGCTCCCACTTAGCTGATGATCAGTTTCTAAAAATAACTGCTCTGGAATTAATGATGCAGGNCACAGCCCCTGGGGATCCACGGGGATGCAGAGATCCCCCCACAGCCCCTGGGGATCCAGGGGGATGCAGAGATCTTGAGAGTGTCTGTTGCTCTCTGCAGTGCAGAGATTTAATAATGAAGGTCACCCCAGAAATTCTGTGGTTAATCTTGATCTTTTTCTAGGGAATAGACAACTCTTTTTCAGGATGTAGAACTGTAGGAATTGTTTTCATGTGTATTGAAAAGAAAAATCACATTGTTACTAAACAAAACTAGTGACCTGGCCATCATCTTTACTAAATAAGTCTCAGTAATTTCTTAATGGGGATCCACGGGGATGCAGAGATCCACCCACAGCCCCTGGGGATCCACAGGGATGCAGAGATCCCCAAATTTCTCCCACCATGTTTCTCAGTGTTTTGTTAGCAGGCACTCACTATCGAAAACTTATTTCTGGACAAAATGTGGTAATGAGCTCCCACTTAGCTGATGATCAGTTTCTAAAAATAATTGCTCTGAAATTAATGATGCAGGGTGGGGTTGTTTTTTTTTTTTTTTGGTTTAATCATACTATCTTTGTACCAAGACACACCAGAATTATCAGATCGACTCTAAAAGGATCATTTGCTGTAGTCTGGGATGATAATTCTCAGATTAAACTGAGAGCATCACCTTAAACCTGCAGCAAAGGGCAGCTCCATGCTTGTTGCACCTGATGCTCCCTGGCTAACAGCATTTGTGACCCTGTCTTTTGAAACGTGTGAGCTTTTAAAAGTAGCTGAAATGCAAAGGAAAAGACCTGAGGAGGAAAACGAGCTTTGCACTGGGTGATTCTTGCTGCACGTTTTAAATATTTCCGTGGAATTTGGATTGTAAATAAGACAAAGGGGTGGGAAACAAGAACCAAGTCGGAGCTCTCAGCAGCTAAATTGAGCAAACCTCTTGGTCTAATGGGCTGAGCAGAGCAGAGAGATTTAGGAGCTTAAAAAATAAACTTCCCTTTGGTCCAGTTCCTCCAGATCTCGTGGCTGTCCCTTGGATCCCTCTGTGCCTGTGAGCTCTGGGAATGGCATCAATGTGAAGCAGAGAGAAAGCAAAGGGGGATTTTTCCTTGCACTCAGGAGTGTCCCATGCTGTAAAGACTTCACTGGTCTAGTTCCTGTTTGATGTGCCTGGTGTCTAAAAAGTTTTTTTGGTGTTTTTAGTGCAGTTTCTTAAGGAAAAGGGAATTTTCAAGCTCCTCCACTTTCAAAGTTCAGGCCGCTGCAGCGTCCAGGTATCAATTATCAGTGTTCATTAACAGCCAAGGAAAACCATTAGGTTCTGAAGCACTCTGTCTTTCCCAGAGATCATTTAGCTGCAGATAACTGGGGAGATGCCTGGGAAAAGGAGCAATCACAGGTAATCAATAATCCTCAAATGGCAGCAATTAAAATTCTGGGGAAAAAAATATTAAAAAGAAAGCAGGCAAGGTAATAGCAAATCATCCATCAGCCGTTCAGAGAGGTTTTGCAGATCTCAACTTGCAGAAAGGAGGAGTTTTTAATTAAATCATCATCTGAGAACGCCATTGATCCTTCATGTGCAACAATTTGGAGTGCAAGAAACAGCTTTGAACGGCCATAACCGTAAAAGATGTGTTTGTTTTCCCCAAAAATGAGCCCCTTGCCTGGCTGTGTAAAAGAGATGATTCTGCTGAAACAATCGGGGAGAGCTCTCTGCTTTTAAATGATCTCATTTCCATCTCCTTTAGCTGAGACAATTCAGTAACATTTGCATTTATTTCCAAACAGAGATGTCTGCACACAACGTTTTGTGTGTAACTTCATCTCCTGCCCCAAGGAGATAAAACCAGTGGATGATTCAGCAGGGATTGTATTCCCTGATATGATGAGCTCCAGCAGAATTAGGAATTGCTTTCCCTCACCTCTAACTAGGGCACAAATTCCAATTTTAGTGATTTCTTTCTGTGTGTTGAAGGGGCAGCACAGGTGTCCTTAAAGAGGTCACCTGCAGCTTTCAGGAGCAATGGCTGCTTTGGGGCAGGACCTCTCAAAGGTACACAAGTGCTGCTCCCACTCACTGATGATGAGGAGGAGGAGGAAGAAAAGGAGGGGTTCCTAAATCACTCAGAAACTGGCCCAGGCTGGGAGGAACTGGAGGTGAGGGTGGACTTAAGGTTGCCCAGCTTGAAGTGGCTTCAGGTGGGGACACCTGTGGGTTCTTCCCTGGCTGGGAGATGTGGCATCTCTGCAGAGCCTGGACACTCACCTGTGTTTCAGGGAGAAACCTGAAGGGGTAGGGGGTTCTGGGTTTCTGGGGGTTTTTTGGGGGTTTTTTTGGGTGGTTTTTTGGGTGGTTTTTTGGGGTTTTTTGTGGGTTTTTTGGGGTTTTTTGTGGGTTTTTTGGGGTTTTTTGTGGGTTTTTTGGGGTTTTTTGTGGGTTTTTTGGGGTTTTTTGTGGGTTTTTTGGGGTTTTTTGTGGGTTTTTTGGGGTTTTTTGTGGGTTTTTTGGGGTTTTTTGTGGGTTTTTTGGGGTTTTTTGTGGGTTTTTTGGTTTTTTTTGGGTTTTTGTTGTTGGGGTGGTTTTTTTTTTCTTTTTATTGTGTGAGGTCGTTTCGATGGACGCTTTTTTTTAGAGTTTTTTCCCTCTGTGGTGGTAGAATTGATGCTTTATTGAACTGCAGAACATTCACTGCCGTGTCTGAGGCTTGGCAGAACGGGAGTGGTTTGCCAGGAAATGCAATTGCAACCCTCAGTGTGTGAAAAGCAGAAAGGCTCAGCTCTGCCAGGGCTTTTTGCAACTAAAAACATCGTGGTGGTGACGTTCAGGTGGGGGTGGCTCAGGTGGGGGTGGCTCAGAGGGGGGACTGTGCTCTCTGCCTCCCACCCCCAAGCCCCTGGGAGGCAGGCAGTGGGTTAAAGAGCTTTTCTCTCCTTGATTAAACACCTCCAGCTGTATTGGAGCTGGTGAGACTGCTCACAGGAGAGGAATTAAGTATTCATGCAAGCCTTTGCAAGGTGACCTTGCTGTGCCTGATTCCCCAGGCTGGCTGTAGAGCAGAGTGCTGAACATGACCCAGCTGTGTCAGGAGGGAAGGACATGTGCAGTGTCTGTCTCCAGCCAGCTCAGGGTATCAGAGATGAGGCCTTTTTGGACTCAGAGGCCTCTTTTTCTTGTAACCTGCACCTGAATTAGGTGCCTGGGGTAGGCTGAAGATGTTCTGAGTTGTCATATCTGTCCCCTTCTGCTGATCTCAACTCACAGCTCACAGGCTTTGCCCAGGCAGCAGGTCCTTACAAACCAAATATCTGCAATTCCTTTCCTTGTCCAGCTGCTAAATAATTCCAAAAACCTTCCCTGCAGTACCCTTTGTGCTCAGGGCTTGAGCTGTGGGGCCTCCTCAAGGAACAGCTTTCACAACAAAATCAGCACACCTGAAACACTCATTTGAACAGCCCAAAAGCTTTAAATTCAATATATGGCACTGGGGTGGATCAAAAAACGACCTTGCTTTTCATTCACAGAAACCTGTGGATAATTTGTTTAAAAAAATCCAGATGTGTTAATTATCACCTGGGAGAGGTGAGTCAGCTACTCAAGAGTAAGTTTAAAAAGCCACGTTTTTTTGTAACAATGGGACAACAAACAAAACTTCGTAGCCACCTATTTAATAAGAGTTTAATATTTAATAAGGCATCACCTTGGCTCAGAATGCTTGCCCTGCAGTGGATGCCACATCTGGGCCAGTGCTTGGTGTCCTTTGGGCAAGGGAAAGTGCAGTGAGGCCAGGCTGGGCTGCCTGGGAGGTGTTGGAGAGGAGCATTCTCCATGTACAGATCATTCCCTAAAAAGAAAATCATCAGCAGGATGAAAGCCAGATGCTGCTTCCATTGGTCCCTCCATCCCTTGGGGGAAAAAAAAAAAGAGGGTAATTGGCTTCATGATCATCCAGGGGCTGTAACTTGAATCTCCTGCAGCAACAGAGCAATTCTGGGTGTATATAAATGCTTCTTCACTTGCCCATACTGGCATTTGCTGCTCCAAGATGTCCTCTGGCTTCTCCAGAGAAGTTCAGAAAGACCCAAAAAGTATCAAAAGGATGGTGGTACTTTCCAGTGTGTGGGGTTTCCTTTTTTATCATCTCTGGATGAAGCCCAAAATATACTCTGAAATACACCATCAGCAATACTCTTGGGCTTCTCCTCTTCCTCTCTGCTCTGGTGCAAAGGTTAAAGCTGATGCCTTGGGGAGGCTGAGCTGGAACAGAGACTGGACAGAGCTGGAGAATAAAGGAGATATTTATTAAAAGGCCTTTAGGATACACCTTGGGCAGGACAAGAGCCTGAGCAGGGCTGCACCCAAGGGGGTCACAAAATGGACACAAAATGGTCACAAAATGGATCCCTGGTCACGAGGTCTCGCACTTTGATAAGTTTTGGTCCATTTGCACATTGGGGTTTAATTGTCCAATTCCAGCTTCAGGCTGTGAGGTCTCATCCTTGTTCCTCCCTTCAGCCCTGCCTTGTTTGTGCTTTTGGGTCTGACTCGGTGTCTTTGGTTTTCAGCAGGGAAAGGATTTGTTTTGTCTCCCTGCTCTGTGAAGAGAACTCACAGCACTTAATGTGAGGCTCAGAACTACACCTGAGGCAGCACAGAGCCTGAAAAACATAAAAGCTAAAACTGAAGGCATCAGAGCAAGGGCCAGTTTTGCTTACAACAGGTTTGAGAAGGGGTAGAACTCCAAGGAAGCCTCAGCAGCACGCCTGGCTTTCCCACCCAGCAGGCACGAGCCGTGTGGCAAATTGTTTGTTAAATTGAATCTCACGTTCTGTGCTCCAGCAGGAGCAAAACAAGAGGTGCCACAATTACAGCTTCATTCCCTGATTACCTGCCTCAGCATGGCAGCAATGAGCATTCACAATTTGTCGCTGCACGGCCAATTCATCTTCAGACTGAAGAGGCATCTTAATTGTATCCACTAATAGTCAGCTTCAATCAAAAATCACTGTGAGTCATCCCAGCCAGCCTGGCTGGGGCTCCCAGCTCCTGCTTTTGCTGGTGAAGGGACTCCAATGAGATCATTGTGGTTTTATTTATGTATACAATCAACAAAGAGGGGAGGAGGAGGGGGGCAGTGGCAGCCACATAAACTCTGGGGCATCTTTATCACTTGGGGGGACAGGACAGCTGGGATTTATGGCTTGGTGCATGTGGCTCCTTTTGATGGCTTTTTGCATGATTTAGGCAGAGCTGGGCTTGTGGAAAAAACTGATGTGAGGGAGGGTCTTGGGTTTTAATTTTGCAGTTCCTGTTGATGACAACAGTCATAAATTTCAAGGTGTTTTTGGGTGAGGCTGCAGCTTTCAATGATTGGTGTAGAGATGCAAATGTCAGCGAGCAGGGCGAGAGCAAATCCTTTCCCAAATGTTTGGGTGGGAGATCCTGCAAAAATTGCTTGATGAATTCTGAACCCCTTCCCATTTTGGGGCAGACTGAGATTGAACCTGCAGGCTCTTGGGTTCAGCAGCTGAGCACAGAACTGAACTATCTCCCCTTCCCCTGTCTCGTGAGCAGTTCTGGCTCTGGGGGTACAGCCACCCTCTCTGGAGGGGAAATGCAAGTCCTTGAGCTGGGAGGGCTCAAGGGTGGATGGAAGCAGGACAGGGCCAGCAGAACCCTGTAGGATGAGGTGAGATTCCCCCAACCTAGAGAGGGACCTGTGCCTGCTTTCCCACCCCATTAAATCACACTGCAGATCGATAGCAGACAAATGATTCTGGTTGCCAGTGGCTGCTCTGGGAGATTTTTCTTCATTACTGCTCCAGCTGAAGTGCTGCTGGGGAGGGAGAGGGATGCAACTAATTTAATTTCTCTCCTGGACTACACTTAACCAAAAAGCCCTGCTAAGCAGGGTTTGCATATCTGAGTAAGCTCTTCCTATCAGAAAACTTCAGCTCCCCTTGCAAAATCCCAAGTACAACTCAAAGACTTCAGAATTTTTGTAGCAGTGAGGAATTTTGCATGGTAACTTGAAGAGAGGGTGTGCTGGAAGAGATGGGTCTGTGAGTTAGAATTCCTGTGTGGCACAGGAGGAAATGGCCAGTGCTGGGGGACAAAGGAAGCCTCAGCAACAGATGGACAAATCTCAGCTCCTGAGTGCTGCAGAAACCTCATGTCCTTTCACGTCACAGAGCTCTGGAACCCTCTCCCTTGCTGCTCTGTTCAGCTCCAGGGTCAGGAAGATGTTCCTGTGGCACCCTGAAGGCTCAGGAGAGGCTGCTTCACCCTGCTGTGGGTGTGCAAGCACTGACGTGGGCCCTCCCCAGCTGGGGGTTGCCTCTGGTGCTCCTGCACGGCTGGGAAATCAAAAGCACTTCCACCAAATAAATAAAGCTGCTCTGATGTCACCCTGAATTTTTAAACCTTCTGATAAGTTGTAGTTTGGAGTCAGTTTTCCCGTGATTTTTTATGTAAATAACAGGTGTTGTTTTCTAACTAACGTAGATGTTTACATTCTTCCTAGTAAGACAAATTTGCTTGACAAGCAGGTTTATTAGCCAGGGTGTGAGTAGAGGTGGGGACTTTCTCCACCAATTAGAACCTTTTCCTTTTTCTGTATATAATATCCCTGATTTTTAATGAATATCTCTTTCTTTTCTTTTCCCTCGTGATTGCTGTGTCGTGCTGTTCTTTTGTGTAACAGTGCAACACTCTGAGATCTCCTCCTTCCTCTGCCTGCCAGCATCTCAGAGGACAGGTGATGTTTAATAGCTCTGGTCTCTGCTGTTAACTTCACTGCTTCTTTTGTATGTTTTTTTTTTGTTTGTGAATTCCATTTTCACTGCAAGAAACTCCTTTCCTCGCTCCTTGCTGCCCCTTGCATCTCCACTTCCTCAGAACTGAGCACCTGTGTCCTCCCTCCCTGCTTTTTCCTCTTTCTCCCTGCACTTCTGAATTACCTGATGCAGCACCCAGCTCCCTGCCCTGTGTGACCTGTCCTGGCCACAGACCTCAGCCTGTTTTCTGTTGGATGCTCCATCCCTGGAATCACTCAAGGCCATGCACAGACCCAGCCTGACCTGGTGGAAGCTGTTCCTGTTTATTAGAAGGGGTTGGACCGGAGGTCCTTTAAAATTTCCTTCCAATCCAAACTGTTCTGTGATCCTGGGCTCCTCACACTCAGCCCAGGGGGGTTTTTACTTGCAATACCCACAGGTTTTCAGGCCTGGGGCTAAGGTTCAGCTGCTGGTGCTTTATCAAAGCTGCCCAGATGAAAGCGTGATGCTGCACAAAAGGAGACAGGATTCCATCGCCTTATCCACGTGTTTCTGGTGCCAGACACACCAACAAACAGCAGAAATGCTGGATGGAGACCAGAGGAGTTTGCAATTAACACATTAAACAGATCTGCTGACTGCAGGATCAAAAGTAGGAAGCGCAAACCCCGTGCAATGTGACCGTGGCTTTGTGTCCCTGGTTTGATTCCTGCCAGTGGTGAGGGCCCACGGGAGGCTGATGCTGCCTTGTAAACTCCTTTTCCTTTCATGTCAACTACTTCCCCCAGTCTGGCACCAAACAGATAATTTCCCTCTCCTTCTTGTCTCTTTAGAGCAGCATAATCTCCATGATCTGATTCCTGCCTTTAGCTGTGTGCCTGCTCACTGCTAAACAAACTTCTGTACGTGTGCCAGGCAGTGTTTTGTTGACAAAAAAAATCACTTTGTCACTGGAATTATGTGTATGTGCCTGATGAAATGCCTTCAACTGACAGAACCCTTTTAGTCACATAAATTTACTCAACTAAATGGTATTAGAAGGATTAAACCAAGAGTTTCATCAAACTCCCTCCTCTAAGGAAAGGGTTTCATTGATCTTCTCTGAAGTTGGAGAGACCTGTGGAGTCATGTGTATTTATTTGATGAATAAATCTGCTGCCAATGCCTTAAAATCGCTGCAGCAGAGCACAGACACCCAGGGATGTGTTAGATGAGCAAACTGATGTGGTGGGAGCAGGACTGAAGTTCCTCTGTGAGATGCAGCACTACAGGGAACTCAGTTTTTTGATGATCTCCATGATCATCACCTCACACAAAGTGATTCTTTGGTCCCCGTGTGACTCTCATAATAGAAAACCTGAGATTGGCAAAAAGTACATTTTTTCAGATGCAGGAAGGAGGGTGCCAACATGCAAAAAGCAGAATAAGCAAATACTGCACATATATTGGTGTTTCCACCTTTTTTTGGAGATTTTCTGCTTCATGATCAGCTCTCCTGAATGGTTTCCTGGGGCAGGCTTGGCTGCAGCTCAGTGAGCAGCAATGCTAAAGCAGGGAAATGCTCTGCTTGTCTCCTCTGCAGCACCTTGAACTTTGTGTGCTCAGTGGTGGAAGGAATTGGGTGTGTAGGAAAGACAAAACCCTGTCATTCTCTGTACCCAGAGAGGTCACAGAGACTGAAAATGCTGCTGGCTTTCCTGGATGGTGGTGCCTAATGATGTGCTGTCATCTCTTCTGCCTTGGAAAGCCTTGATTTCCCCTCTTGGGTCCTTCTGCAGCTGATGATGGGTGGAAAGGGATCCCCAGGGGCTCATCCCTGCTGGGAGCCTGCAAACAGCTGTAATAATTAATAATAATGACCTAAATGTGTTCTGATGAGGCTGTGAGGGATGAGAACTGATCAGCCTGAGTCTGTCTCATGCCAGTGTGAGGCAGTTCATTTGGAGCATTTCTTTGATTGTTTTGGGTTTGGAGAGATCAAGCCACAAGGGTTATTTATATGCCTTTTACTCCTTGTGTGGATGTAGGATAAAGCCACCTGCAAATTCATCTGGGCATTTACACCCCTTGTGGAAACTCCTGGTTGTGACTCGCTGCTGTTACCTCTGATGAGGGGTTCTTGTTGGAACTGGTTTTGTTTTGGGATTCCACACAGATCCTCAGTGTGGCTCTTCCCAGGGCTCTGCTTCCCATCCATGTGCTCTTTCCATGTCCTTCTGTCTGGGAAACGTGCAGGGACTTTTCCCCAACTCTCCTCTCCATGGTGACCAGGCAGGGGATGCACTTCCATTCACTGAAATGGAGCAAATCAACAGTGCATTCGTTATCTGCTCCTTCTCTGACCTCTGCAAGTCAGTATTTTTATACTCAAACCTGAAAAATGCCACAAGGTGTGTCTGTGAAGTCAAAAACCCACTGATTGTAAGTCTACAAGTGTGTAGATGGTGTTGGAGCTGGTGCTGCTTTTCTGCTCAGGCTGGGTTTCTTCCTTTTGCCAGCTGATTCCTTTCTAAAATAAACAACCAGTGCTGAAATTAAAGCACATTAATCTAGCTGATTTGTAAATAAAAAGGAGAGTTAGCCAGACAGAGCAGAAACATAAATAGAGACCAAATGTTACAATATCATGAGAGATGATGCTCCTGTTTAGAAAAAGACTTTGCTTCCCCTGCATGCTCATGGCAATGGAGCAGGAGACTCATGGGCTGCTGGTGTGTAAGAAATGCCATTGCCTAGTGCTGCAAACGTGCAGATAAATCTGTTATTTGAATGTTCATCTGTTATAAAAAGCACTTTGAAGGCCCACAGCAATTACCCACTCCAGGGGGTTTTCCTGGAAACTCTTCTCAGGGAAGTTTATTTTAGTGAGTTGCATTGCAAAATGTCCTGTCAAGGCTGGGGGAGGAGAGAGGGAGGAAAAACCCCAAACCTCCACTGCTTCCCCTGAAAATTAAGTGTGTGGAGGTGGTTTGGGGGTTTTAATAACTTGCAGTAAGGAAACAGAGGTGGTTTGGGGGTTTTAATAACTTGCAGTAAAGAAACAGAGACGTTCTGGTCACAGCCACATAATTTGGGGGACGTGGCTGAGCTGCTGCTCCTGGGTGAGTTCAGCTCGTGGATGGATATTAAAATGGAGATTATTCCCTGTGATGCACTCGAGGGAAGGATTAATTGACACCTGGATGCACTGGGGGTAGGGACAGTGCCAACATGTGATAGATGGGACACACAGCAGTGAGAGCAGACGTGTGCTGCAAGGACAGCAATGATAAATGTGCATCTCCATCCTCCCAGTGCCTGGGAATCTGATTCTGCTTCAGTGGCTGCCTCCGTGGCTGAGCGGGGGCCTTGATTGATTTAATTAGCTCTCATTAATGGCATTGAAGATAGTTCAGCAACAAGCCGCGGAGAGTTGTGCTGAAGTGCTGCGTGTTAATTGCTCGATGATTTGTGTTGTGGGACGGCTCTTTTGCATGAGTACAAATTAGGCGGGGAGTTGTTTGGAAACACTGGTGCCTCTCTTTGCTGGGAGCAGGGTCTGAGCTCCCTCCCCATCCCAGCGTGGGCTCTCTGGGTCCCAGGAAGTCTGGCAGCCTCCAACGAGGCTCTGACCACAGCTTGGAGGGCTCCTTCCCCCGTCACCTCCCTCCCTGCTCACAGGAATAGAATGAACCTTAAAAATCAATATTCTCATTAAAGCTTATAAATTATTCTTTTGATCTACATTGACTCTGAGGAGTGAGCAAGCTGGCCCAGAGAAAATTAAAATAGCCCCTAAGGCTGTGTTCTACTCAAATTTATTTATTTTTTTGAACCTTCCTCGTTAATAGCATTTTCAAATTCAGTTTGGTGCTCTTAAATCAGCTGCAAAATGACAACATTTGGCCAAACAAGCACACTTCCTTCCAATATTTATTATTTCATGGAAAAGGTAGCTAAGCTTGATATTTCTTGGCTTCCATGGTAGTTACCTGTCTCTGCCCTTCAGAGACTTCACTGCTCTTTGGAGCTCTCCATGTCTGACCTGGCATTTTCCACGCCCAAAATCCGCCTGGGGCTGAGCTCTTTGGAGAGGACTTTGCTTTTTGGAGAGCTCTTTGGAGATGGCAGAGAGATGCAAACTCCAAAGAGCAAGACAAGGAGCAGAGAGCACCCTCTGTAGTAAACTGATTGTAAGAGTTATTTACTTTGCTCCTGCATGGGTGAGGAAGGGAGGCAGGCTGAGGGTGAAAACATGGAATGGCTCAGTGCCAGAGTGGCTGGGCATGGGGAGAGCAGGAGCTGTGTGCTATTTCCTAACCCTGCTGCACCTGGGGAGGTGAGGGGGGAAAGCTGGGGCAGAGGATGGAGGTGGTGGCATGTCCTAATTACTGAAGAGTGATAAAATTACAGACTATTGCTTTGGGTAGGTCAGACCCATCTGGGCCAGTCACAATCCTGCTGTTGCATTTGTTTATTTTTGGTAACCTTAGGACTGTTTAAAAGGGTATTATTGTTGGTGGGTGGTGTTATTTGCTGATAAAAGGAACCACAACAGGACAGCCACCCCAGCAGGGCAGTTCCCAAGCAGGGTGTGGATCACCAGAGGGCTGCACCAAGAAATCACGGAGGTGCTTGTCCTTTCAAAGAGGGGTACAGCTTTATTCTGCTCTTCACCAAGAAATCATGGAGGTGTTTGTCCTTTAAAAGAGGGGTACAGCTTTATTCTGGTTTTCACCAAGAAATGATGGAGGTGGTGTGTTTGTCCTTTAAAAGAGGGGTACAGCTTTATTCTGGTTTTCACCAAGAAATCATGGAGGTGGTGTGTTTGTCCTTTCAAAGAGGGGTACAGCTTTATTCTGGTTTTCACCAAGAAATCATGGAGGTGGTGTGTTTGTCCTTTCAAAGAGGGGTACAGCTTTATTCTGCTCTTCAGAATGGTTTAAAAGAATGGGAGTTAAGAAATCTGTCTTGTCTTTGCCATTTCTGTGTGAAAATCATCATAATGGGTCTGTGCATGTCACCACACCTCCACTCTTTCTTCTGGGGCCATAATGCTTGATGGCATCACAGGGAGAGCTAATTTGACCAGTGAAAGGCTGCCCTGGACCCCAGTTCTGCCAGCCACAGACCAAAGCTCTGTATGAGGTTCTGAGTGCCTTGATCTGCCTTGCTGTGAGCCAGAGAGGAGCACAAAGATGTGCCTGCCTCTGGCAGCACTCCCTGACTGCAGAGGCACCGTGAGATGGTCCTTTCTCAAAGGCCAGAAACAACCCAACAACGCTTTTCATGGACGAGAATCCAATCCCAGCTGTGCTACAGATCCTGGATGAAGCCCAGAGATGTTGAATGCTGGATTTCAGTGCTGAGAGGGGACATTCCTTTTGGAAGCAGTTTAAGATATCATCCTCCACAACTGTGGTTTCAGGCAGTCCAGCCTTGGGGTGTTTGGGAGCTGTTTGCAGGCTGAGTTCAGCGTTCCTTGATGTGCTGGGTGCTCTCTTTGCCTGCCCTGGGTCAGTGATAAATCACAGGCAGCTTCTCACCTCCAACCACAGGGCATGGACATGGGAATGGTTTCTGTAGAAGAATTAACTGTCCAGCTGTCCTGGCTCTTGAGGGCCACTTTAGAAATGAAAGGCAGTGTTAAGGAGCTGGCTCAGCTGTCTCCTGGCAGAGCTGTTCCCAGTGAACAGTGCGTGCTGCTGGATGACCTTAGGCAAAATGCAAGCTGTGATTCCCAAAATAACTGCTTTTTCCCACCTTTCTTCCACACCTGATGCTGTGCTCAGAAGTGGTGGGAGAAGCAGGGCATGTGCACTGGTGTGTGCTCTCCATGCTCTTGGCCAGCCAGGGCTTTCTGGACTGGAGGCTGCCTCGTGTTCAGGTCTCCCCTGTTTTGTGTTTTCCCACATTTATCATGGGAAGCCTTTTTCTCACACTGTTAGAAAGTGGCTCGTGTGGTCACCTTGAGCAAGTTCTTAGGGCCAAGCCAGGAATTTTGGGCCACAGTGGCAGAGCTGGTTCAGGCTGATGAGGAGCATTTGGGGTTATGGCAGAGCCAGAGGGATGGTGCCTCCACCTTTGGGAGGAGCACTGGCTGCTGCTCCCTTGGGGCTCAGAGAATGCAGCAATTCCATGGGTAAGAAGAGTCACAAAGCTTTTGTCTTGGTGGCACAGAGGAATCAGGTTCTGTGTTTATGGATGCAGCGTGGAGCAGTCACATCCTCTGTAAGTTACACCTTGTGATTAGACAGGTCACAGAACTCATTTAACCTGCAGCTCTGGCAATGGGATTGCATTAAGAGAGGGCTGAGAAAAGAGTTTCTCTCCTTGAAGAAATTCGTGGATGTTGACCTTCTCTTCTGCCCTGGAGGAAGGCAAAGAAAGATGAAAATGAGAGAGGTTTTGCAAAGGCAAAACTCAACAGTGTTTTCCATTTATTGTGGCTCTTTTACTCCATCAGGGTTTTTTTGATGTTCAGATTAAAGTGACTCCAATAAAATACGTTGCACAATTATTTCCCAGAGGTTATTTCTGCTGAGTGCAGTTTTCCAGAGGGGAAGCCCATGTGACTGGGAAGGTTCTCAGTAGATGCAGAGCCCTGCAGGTTGTCTGTGCTGGGAAGGAGAGTGAAGCCCCAGCAGTTTGTCAGTCCCTGTGTCTCCCATCACAGCCACACTTAGCAGCATTCCTACATAACCATGAGCTGGGATCAGCTGACTTTTGGGACAGGGAAGACAGAAACAAGAAATCCGTCCCCTTTGAAATATTAAAAGACTTAAATGTTTGGTATTGTTAGGAGATTTCTGTATGTTTTTCCTAAAGTGACCTTTTTTTGTGCAAACCAGCAGGATTCCTGCACAAAATCCACACTGAAAGCAGCAAGGAGCTTTCTGAGTAACCCAGCTGAGTTTCCTGAGGTGTAACCCTTTCTCAAACAATCATTTTCTGAAGTGCAGTCCCTTGGTTTACAGATTTGATGAGTAGATAACACAGTGCAGAAGGCTGCTCTATAGCCTGTGCCCTTTCTGTGAATGCTCTGCTTTTCCTGAAATTGTCTCCAGCCCTGTGCAAATTCTATGGAGAACTTGTTTTAATAATAACTGGTCTAAAGAAACAAATTTCATTATCTAAGAACAAAAGGGAGCCTGGCTTTTAAAATATACAACCTGCCCACGTGACACACAGACACCCTCTTTGGGCAGGAAGGGGACAAATCCTGCACCTCCTGACTTGAGGGTGTGTGAGAAAAGCCTTGGCCTTGAATCCTGTTCAAATACTTGTATTAAAAGGGGAAGGATGAAGTTCCCAACTCGGCAAAATTCTTTGTTGCTGTTGTGGAGGGAAGTGTTGCTCTTCCCTTTGTCAGCTGTCTCTTGGGAGTTACTGGCAGTTTTTATTAAACTGGGATTCAGAATAATCAAGTTGCAGTGGTCCAGCCATAAATATCAAATAGAGGCTGTTTGAGAATTGACACCATATTTTTGGGCAGGATAGCTGAAATAATTTTATTTCTGAAAGAAATATTTGTAATTTGATAGAAACTCAGTGTACAAACTGGCCTGGGTGAATAGTGCTTTTTGAGTGAGTAAGTAAAATCCTTTGGCTGTGTTAATCTTAAATAAATCCTATTTGGGTAAAAATCCCTAATTTCCATTATTATGCAGGAAAACCTCAGGGGAGCAGAGGTGTATATGTCTGTCTTGGCTGCTTTCTACTGTGAATAGGAAGGTCATTTCTGTACTTTAAAAGATGCCAAACCTTTCCCTCCCCTTGGAGAGAGAAGGTAACTGTCCTTGTGAGTGAAGGTGACTTCTCCCAGGCTGTCACTCAGTGCTGAGGCTTCACAGTCTGCTTTTATCCTCCTCTTTTATGGGAAGATGAAAGATAAAATCTCAACTTTCAGTAAAACAGCTCCTAATTTGATATGTGTGGATCTGGTTATAGTGAGAGGTTTGTCCTGTAGGTTTGGCTAGATATTTTTTTTCGCCTTACATTCTTATTTGGACTTGTGTCTTTGGGTTTTGGTTTGGGTCTAGCCCAAGTTTCTAAATTTAGGTGAGAATGCTGATGTGCTTTTACCATTTCCCATGTTAAGGGTTTCCTGACAGGGTTAATAACAGCCAAGCACGGGGGCTTGTGCTCAGAGCAGCACAGAGGGAGGCCAATTGAAGTGGGGAGAAAAACCAAGCCCTACAATTCTACAAAACAGGGTCTCCCTTTACACTGGACCCAATCTTCTTCTTCAGGCAAAGCTTTTCACTTGCTACAGACACAAATCTCAGCTCATTCTCACTGCTGTGCTCCCAGTTTCATTGCCGTGGTAGCACTGATGGAATTGCTCAGCAGTAGGGCGTGTGGCTTCACACCAGTCCCTCTGCCCCAGCCATCAAATACACTTTTCCCTTCCTCCTGCTGAGCCTTGAGCCACTTTCAAAGGGTCTAAAAGGGATTCGTGTGGTGCTGGGCTTTGGTCTCCCTCGAGCAAGTGAGAGCTGTTTATGACTGTGGAGAAAGGGCAATTAACTTTCATCAGTCATTCCTAATTTTAGCCTTCACCTCAGATTTTAGGAACAGCCACAGCTCCCCAGCAGGAACCTGCTGTCTGTAGCACGTTGTGTGATGTCCTTCAAGCAACTGAGCCTGCCTTGGTTCATCAGTTTTGTTCCAGAGAGTGTCCCAAGCTTTAACTGTGGCTCATTTATAGGTTCAGGGAATAAAATATTGCACCTAACTGATTTAACATCTCCTGCTTTTTACTAAGCCTGATTGCAGTGCTCATCGTGCACAGATCAGAGCTGCCTGCCCTGCTTCAGTCTCACCAGAGAAAAGCTCCATCAGTGAGAAAAGCGCTCGGTGTCAGGGACGGGACAGCTAAAAGCATCACACTGTCATCAGACTTTGGACTAAGGGAAGACTCTTGCTAGGAGAGCTCTCTGAGAGCACTTAGGCTCTCCTCGCCCACTGTCAAGAAGGTTCTGGATTAAAGAGGTGACAAAAAGCTGACTGAAAACCACCCCGGGGCTGGGCTGTGGTGGGGAGGTTGGTGGGCGTTTTCTCAGTGCAGAGGTGTCTCTGCAAGTGAAAAGGGAAACGTGTCTGCTCTTGCCATCACAGTCACCTCTTTCCAAGCACGGCAAAGCTCAGAGATAATTGCAATTAACGCATTGTTAGCTTGTTATTACTCTGGTTATGCAAATGTCGGTGCTTCTGCCCTCTCTGGTCTTTTCGATTTAGAGAAGTGAAAATGGAACTTGGAGATTTTATTCAGTAAAAAATCTGTAAGGTTGGAAGAGACCCCAACATAAATATATATATATGTGTGTGTGTGTGTGTGTGTGTGTACATTTTCAAGGAAATGTTGATAACTGTTGTCACAGAACATACCAAATTTCTCCAGCAAATGGCATAAAATGTCTGCCTGGGTTTGCTTGTAATTAAGGAGCCCAATGCTGTTAATTGGACAGATAAGTGGTAGGCCCTGCTTTAACAGTGCTCTGGTGAATCCCAATGTGTGAGACATTCCCAGGAAGCCAATAAGAAGATGTTCCCTTGGCTACAGAAGGATGCACAGAAATGCTTTTCTGGAAAGAGGCCATCAGGAGTCAGGTGTGGAGACTGGCAGAAGCAAAGCCCTGATAGAGCAGGGAAGTTGCTTTGGGTAATGTTCTTGCAGAAAGGAATTCTGATTTCATGAATAACCATAAGGAACAGGATGCTTGCAGCTGAAGGAAAGGGCTCTCTGTTTCTCAGCAGAGACACAGGCCCAGGGTGATGCTGTGGGTTTTCTGTAATTAATTTTTTTCACCTTGCTAAATGTCTTAATATTGTAGGATAAAACTATCTTGCTTAGCCAATTGCTGGTGGGTTCTGTGTGAAAGGTAAGAATTAAGCTTGTTTCAGGTTATTTAATTGAACAACATATTTGTATTCTCTTATTCAATCTGTTGTCTTGTTGTGAGGCTGAGAGAGGCTGTGAGCAGTGTTCGAGAGGCTCCAAGGGGAGATGTCTCAGTTTATTGGTCCCATTTGAAAAATTACATCCCTCCATCTCATCCAAAAACGAGCTGTGATCTCCTCCTCCTCCTCCTCCTCCTCCTCCCACTCATCACTTGCCATACAGCAGCTTTGTGCAGTTTGTAATCACAGTGCCAGGGCAATAATCCTTCTTCCAGACCTGCAAGGAGCTGCAGCTCCCCACAAACAGGAGGGAACTGCGGGCAGAGCTTTTCTGCCTTCTCACCAACATGAAAAGCTTTGGCTCTCTGGGGCTTGGGGGATCTCAGCCCTTCTCTGGAAATAAAGAGACTTCTGAGGGTGTTTTTTGAACCCTGCAGGCTGGAAGAAGTGGCATGCACAGCCAGTTACCCCGTGAGTGAGAAGGAGTCTGTCACACCTCATTGACCAGGCTTTGATGATGGATTTGGTGAAATCCTCCTTGGGATGATGGACTTTCCTCCTGTAGAAATGTCACAGGAGGGTTTGGTGGGGCTGATGGCATCGGTGTGCAGGGATGTGTGGGGGGAAGCAGAGCTGAGCAGGAATCCCAGCTGTGGAAAGGAAAGGCTGTGGAAATTCCGCATGGATGGGTGGGTGTTCCCTGAGGGAAAAAAAACTCCAATTCCCAAAGGATCTGGTTCAATACATGAACCAGGGGAGCCCTGAGCCCTTGCAGTGCATCTTGTAGGGGCTTCACATTAATATCCTAACTCATGGATCGATCTCTGCTTCCAGGAAGGAAGCACAGGCTTTAAAATAGATATCCAGAGATGGAAATAATTGGAGCTGTTCTGTTCAGGGAGGAACCTGACAGATAAGTCCTGCAAAATCATAAGGTGTGTAAAGAGGGATGGAGAAGTTGCAGGCCATCTTTGTTATTCCTTCTGTGGAGATTTTCCATGGGTGGATTGCTGGGAGAATCCCATGCTTGCTAAAATGATAGGATTTCCTAATCTGAAGGCAAAATTTTGTTTGCAGCCCTTGGAAACAGTGATTCACTGGGGCTGGGCTGAATGGCTGGACTTTGATGCATTTGGATTCCTGGCTTCCCTGGGAATCCATGTCAAATGTACCCTTTGGCATCCAAAATGCTTTTAAAATCTGGCCCTAAATGTATTTGTGCTGCAGGAAGTGTTGGAGTTGCAATCAAAATGTGGGATTTATGATCAAATCTGACCTGTGGCAAAGCCTTAATGCTGCTCACCCAGAAGTTAACAGAGGATGCAGCACTGCTTACACTGCAGAGAGAACTGGGGAAAAATACATATTAAGATAATTTATTTTTTCTTCCTGAATTAATTAACAAAGCACCCCAATCTCCAAAGAAACTCTTTCTGGACCATGTTGCCAGTAGAATCAAATGGGCTCAAATAATCAGTGCTCTCTGTTTGAAGGGGCAGCATTTGGTTGTTGTCCCCTCATGGTGGGGCACAGTCACTCCTGTCTGTACACTCATTTTCCTGCTTTCTCACCATCTGACCATCACCCACAGCACCACAAGACCCAAGATGAGTTTTGCATCGTGGTTTACACTGGCACAGGCAGAGAGGGGCTGGCTTAGCACTGCCATAGTCCTGTTAAACCTTCCAGCAGCTCCCTGCTTTGGGAGTCCCTTCCCACCCTTCTTGCCCTCCCACTGGATCCACCTCTGGAGGAGCCCCCTGTGAGAGCTGCTGGTGTCTCCAGCCTCTCTCCACCAAGCAGCAGCACGTGCTTTTTTCCACCTGATTTTTTGGAGCAGAGCCAGCTAAAGCAGGGCTATTGAAACTAATTAGATAAATATATATGTATTTCGTAATCAGGCAGTTAATTATGGCTTAGGGAGCAGATGGCAGTCCCTGGCACTTACTCATCTATTCATAGCTGGCTTGAAGTGAAGTGTATATATATTGCAGCTAATTATGACTCAATATAAAATATGTAAGTAGTTGTGAACTTGGCCCTTGTCTCACTGCATGTTGTTTGTCTGAAGAGCTCAAGTTGTTTTGGGAGGCCTTTAGGAAGTGGTAAGAATTCTCTCCTCCCCTCTCTGTGGTCTGGATAACTGTGCCTCTGACTTTTTATTAGAGCTCTTTCACAGGGAAGCTCAGGCTGTCTTTTATTTTTTCATCTCCTTTTTTTCTTCTTTTTTTTCCTTTTTTTTTTCTTTTTAAAGGTTATAAAATGTTTAACTCAGTGTTTTTAAAATCCAGATGGGTGATACTGAACTAATGAGAGCCCTACCTCTGCTGGAAAAACACAGGGATAGGGACTCATCAAAACATCAAAGCAGCATTTGGTTTCTTACCAGTGTCATCTGTAAAATTATTTTGCTAACACCTGTGAAACCTTGTATCATCTTTTCACACACACCCCCAAGCCAGAGAAAAAATATTTGCAGAAATATAGATTAGGGAAAGCTTTGAAACAAATATGGGAAATGAGGAGGCTGAGTTTTGGCTTCCAACAGGAGTGCACCCTCCATATGCTTCTTTGGGACTTTTCCCCAGCAGGAGAGGGACATCCTGAGCCTGGAGCATTTGTGCTCTCTTCCCTTCTCAGCCTAGGAGACTTTCAGGTCTAATTTAAATTGAGAGTGTGCTGATTTCACAAAGGCAGACAGGAATTAAATGTCAGAGGAATATCAGCCTGTGTGCCTGATGAGCTGTTGGTGGGGTTTTTTTTTCTTAGCAATTCCAAGGCATTTCATTTCTGCATGAATTATCAGAAGGGCAGAAGGAAACCCAGCTTTGCATACTGAGGAATATTGTGGCTTCTAACTTAGGTCACAGAACTTGAAAAGACTCAATCCATAGGTGCTTACCACACCAAAACTTTGGCCACAGCATTAAGTTGCTTTTAAAGGAAGAATCAGAATCACAGAATCAACTAGAAATACCTTGGAGATCAAGTCCAACCTCAGAAGCTAAATAGGAGGCCAGTGTTGTCTTCAGCTGATGTGATACAACTAAAATGATGTGAGATAAATTTTTTTGTGTTTTTTTAAACTGTGTTCAAGGTATTTGAGAACAAGATGTTGCAGGTGAAGTCCCTTAAGCCTTGCAGATCCTGGCACTGAAGGGCTGAAAGGATCCATCACAGAAATGGTCCATGAAGTCCATGCTGCTGCTCTGCTGAAATTGTTCAATCTCTGTATTCCCAGGTCAATGCCTTTCTGCCTCCTGTTGTTCACTGTAGTTATCAAATGCTTTATTTATCTGAAAAACATCAGAAACTTCATGACAGCTTACATAAAATCCTGTGAAAGGCAGGCAATGGCTGCTTCTTTTCTATTTTTACATTGTGACTGAATAAGCAGAATTTTTGAGAACATGTAGTCCTTGTACATGCAGTCAATTAGGTCCATGTGGCTGTATCCATGTTCTGATGACAGCCTGTCATGCAGATCAGAACAGAAATGGTGTTTTGTCCCATATGTGGTAAATGCTGAAATCTACAGTGAAACGTTATTTAGAACAGCAAGTTGTGTTTGGTTTGGGGCTTCATCCCTCAAAGAGCAGTAGTAATACATTTTAAATAAAGAACCAAACAAAGCATTTTGAAATCCAGGCTCTGAAATTAAGCATTTCATTTGGGTACTCTTGCTAAAAATAATAAAAATAATAAAAATAATAAAAATAATAAAAATAATCGTGGTGGTTTTCCCCATAGCTTGAAATTTTCTGGTGAGCCCATTAGATCTGATGGCAAAATCATGTTACTGAAAATGTTCATTGTTTCCAGTGAAATGGTAAAAATAGGAGGACCCTGGGGTCTTGCAAGAGCTCCTTGTGCTTCAGGAGCATCTCATGCTGAGCAAAATAAGAAAGTGACTCCTGAAGAAGTCCACTGTATTGTATCAAATTATAAAAACGTGAGTAAAGAAAGTCAGCATTGTCATAATTGGGCAAAGGCTGCAAAACTAAAGGCATCTTCCTTTGGCATTGCAGTTATCAGAATTTTAGGAAGACAGCTCTTTACAGCCCCCATGCTCCAGACAGAGACCCCTGTGTGTGAGTATCCTCTGTTAACTGGAGCTTCTCCCCACTCCTGCTGCTTTTGGAGCTCTGCCAGGAGGGTGCTGCTCTCCTTCCTTTGTCCTTTGTAACCTTGTGGGAAGCGCAGAGAAAATCAATGGAATGATGCTTGTTTTGGGGGGATTGGAGAATAATGGCAGCAGCTCTCATGGATGTGGCGTGCAGAGCGCATCCATTCATCCCCCAGGCGCGATGAATGGAGGTGAGAATTGATTCTGACTGCGCCCCCTCCAGAGCCAGGAACCTCACAAAACAAAACAAATGGCGTTGTGCTTTGTGTAGAATTATGTCCTTTGTTCTTTAAACAGATCTTATGCTGAGCAGCACCCGGGCAAGTTGCAGGATTAGAGAACTCCTTGGGAATCGTGGTGGTTTCTGATGATCTGGGAGGGCTTCAGGGAATCTGTAGTCTGATGCACACTGTTAAATTTGCCTGCTGGGGAGCTTTAGCAATGATTCCAACAAGGTCAGCCTCCTTAATTTGTTAACTGTGTTGCATAATGTTTCTGTCTTTGTGAGTTACCTTTGTTTCTAATTGCTTTTCTTCTTATTAAATCATAATTTAATTTTCATTTGACTGTGCCAGAACACTTCTGCCATCACATACAAAACCAAAACTGACATGTTGTGCTGAAGGCGAGGAGGGAATTCATCTGTACAAGGATGCTCTGAATTCTCCTGCAATGATCAGTTCCTCCCTAACTTTGTGATTGACTGTTGAGTGTATATTGCAAATATTGGCTGAAGTTTTTGGCTGCTTTCCATCAATCATTTTATAATCTATATCCTTTCTCTTTTTTCTCAGAGTTTTATAAACATCTCATGGGAACTTAAACACATCTTGAATTGACTTTTATACTGAATGCACAACCCATTTACAAGCACTCGTTGTTCTCATTTTATTGAAGAGATAAAAAATAATCTGGGTTTAAATATCCAAGATTCTCCAAACTATATCATACCAGAAAGTGGGGAGTAAACCCAATTCAGAAAAATGTTGATGAGCTCCTAGCATAGCACAGAGCTTATTGGGAGGTACATGTCATTTTCTATCAACTTGTTTCATGAAAGAATGACGAGCAAAAACTAATTTTAAAAGTAAAGATTTATTCATCCATCCAATTTATTCACCCATAAATTGTTGAGGTGCAATTTTTAGGTGCTTGAAGTCACACTTAGAGCGTAGCAGTAAGTGCTGAAGTCTTTTATGATCACAGGTGATAGAGTGAAAGAGTTCACCCACAATGTGTGTATTCTTTATATATTTAAAAAAAACCTTTGAGGCAATGGAAAGAAAGAGGAGCTAAGGCCCCAAAGTCCTGTGAGCACTTCCAGCTCCTAGAAACCCATGTACCTCCTAGAAAAACACAACCTTTCCCCTCTCCAGCTAAAAATCCTGCTAATCTAGCACTGGAACTCATCATTTGTTCATTCATCACTGGAAGTTAATTGCTATCACTGTACAAATACTCATACAATTATTCTATTGTACTAATCATGTTATAAACTCCAGGAGAAGGAAGCACTTGGGAAGGAAGAGCAGTGTATGACCTCACAGTAATCAGAATTGCTGTTGAATTTGGTGTGTCTGTGGCATTGTTAATCATAAATGCAAGCCATGGATGTTGCTCTGGCAGGTAATTACACTTGACCACACTGAATTGATTTGCTTTGTGTTCACCTGAGCTGAACAGACATACAAGTAAGTTTATGGCACCTGCCAGTCATCCTTGAATAAATGACCTTTTCAGAGATACTGAATTAATTTTCTGAAGTGCTCCTTATAGGGAAGGAAACCGGCCCATTCGCATTAGCTTAGGAAATGCAGGATTTCTCCCCTGGATTGGAAGGCCCAAGGAATGCATAAATAATATTTAATATATACTATCTATTGAATCTTTGAAAATTTGAATGAATCTTGGAGAAAGCCTGTCCTCATAATTGTGATTTGTGAGATACTTTTATTTGCTCTTATCTTTGAGATTGAATTGCTCAGTACTCGAATGCTTCCCTCAAGGCTCCCTGATTTGTATCAGCTCACAAAAAATTTAAAAACGCAGGCTTGTCGCTGTGATGTGTCTAAACATCCCTTTTATCACCCTCAGCCTCTGGCTGGGAAGGCAGAGCTCCCTTTAGTGCCAATCTGCTCCGTTCATTTTCCACCCAAGTGCAGGCAGAGTCTGCTCTCGGCTCAGAGATGGCCCTTGCCACAGTCAATCATTTGCCAATCATTTCAGGTAGCTTAGATGTGTTCACCCGGATAATTTCTGTGCTCCTTGTTTAGTGAGTGCTTTTAAAAGTTATCCTGTCAAGTTCCAGGGTGTTGGCTGCTCTAGAGGATGTCTGTCTATCCTCTCTCTGCACACAGGAGATGCTTTGTGCCCTAACATTCCACTAATGACAAAAATCAATATTTAAAGTCCCATCCTGTTACGGTCTTCAAATTCACTCTGTTTAGATGTAAATTTTATAATCTCCTCTGGAGCTAAGAGCAAAGGAAGAAGCCTTAGCAATTCTGGGAATGGATTTATATCTTGAAGGATGTGACTTACAGGACAACATACCTCTTAGGTTTAATGCTGAAGAATTGTATACACAATCTGTGGGACTGAAGTGACAAAGGCAGCAAGGACAGACTGTCACAAAGCCTGGTCCCATCTTCTCAGTCTGTAAACAGGCAGGGAAGGAGACAATCCCTTTGGACTCTCTGTAGCTGCAGGAGTAGGGAACACAGATGACCTCCCCCCTGATAAGTCACAGATATATCAAAAAAAGTAAGTGTGATAAAAGGGAGTGGGTTACCTGGTGAAGGGTAGGATCTTGAAGGGAATNCTAAAGAAAGAGTGTTAAATGTTTCTAACTCTTTGTTTTTGGTGCCAGAGCTCTCCTGATAGGGGATCATAGTGCAGCATTGATTTATTGCCTTTGTGTTTTCTTTCTCCCTTCTCCTCACACCACTGTTATGGTCCACATGGAGTGAGGAACTCTATGGGCTGGTGGAGTTATACTCTGGCACAGCAAGGACTGCTGTGATTTTTCCTCCATTACAAAAAATAATTGAGGAAAAAAACCAGTAATGCTGGAATGAGTTCTGTTTCTCTGGGGAAAGGTAGACCAGAATGTGGACACAAAACTTNGGTTTGCTTTCTGCACAGAAGAAATCAATAGACAGTGAGGAAGGAGAGTGGAAAATATTAGGGTACCTTTAGTAGGCAATAATTCATTCAGCTTATTTCATCATGGCAATCTAAAGAGACTGTAAATGTTTCTAACTCTTTGTTTTTGGTGCCAGAGCTCTCCTGATAGGGGATCATAGTGCAGCATTGATTTATTGCCTTCCTGTTTTCTTTCTCCCTTCTCACACCACTGTTATGGTCCATGTGGGGTGGGGAAACTCTGTGGGCTGATGGAGTAATACTCTGGCAAGGACTGCTGTGATTTTTTCCTCCATTACAAAAAATAATTGAGGAAAAAAAAAAACAGTGATGCTGGAATGAGCTCTGTTTCTCTGGGGAAAGGTAGACCAGAATGTGGACACAAAACTTGGAAAACTCTGAGCAACAGGCACATCCTCTGCTTTGCAACATGGCTGTTTTGGGAGAGTCTCACTCTTCTGCCCAAATCCACCCTGTCCTGACCTGTCAGTGTGAATTGAGCTATGTGGTAAAGCTCCTCTCTCCTCTGTGACTCCAGAGAAGGTGTTAAAAGCTCCACTAGCAAAGGGCAGTGCTGCCAGGTGCCCATCCATCATTTCCTTGTTCCCGTTCCCCAACCAGAACAAGTTTTCTCCAGACACTGGCAGAAGTGTCAGTGATTTAAACAGGTTTGGCTGGTGAACCGTGCTCCTGTCAGAGCCTGGCTGCTCACACCCTCTCCCTTAGCCCACAGGGTGTCCCTTGGGAAGCCTGGGGTGCACTTGGAGCTTGCTGTGGTGTCTCTCTGCTGACACGGAGTGGGCAGAGGGATGTGACCCTGCCCTGAACATTGTTTGAATTACAAGCTGGTTTCCTCCTCTGCTGCTGTTTGTTTGAGATGGGGGGATGACAATTTCTCTTTCCGTGTTCTTCAAATGCTTTTGGAATTTTTTGAGCGTGGTTTTGAAAATCCTGATGGTGCAGTTCATGAAAATATAACTTGTGTTTGTAGTTGCAAACTAAATGCTTTATTAAGAATAATGATTGTTTGTTATTGATTATTCCATATGTCTCCAAGCTGATGTCTTTCCTCCAGTTAGTTCTTAATGCTCTAAGCTATATAATTAATAACCTATTGTCATATATTGCAGCAACTATCTATTTTAAGGCTATCTGAAATTTTCTCAGGGAAGCAATTCAAATAATGTTGCAAAGAAATCACTCCTCAGCCTCAAAGAAATTTTAAACCAATGTTGAATTCGAAATAACCTTGGTTATGTGATTTAACCCTTCTGGGGTGGGAGGACTGAAAGGTATTTCAGACAAAAACCTGAGTGAGGCCTGGATTACCCCAAAGTGCTGCTGTAACTGTTCACCCTCACAATCCAAACAGTGGAGAAAGGACAAGGCCCTGGGACAATTGTTTTTATCAGCATTAGGCTTCCAAATTGTGTGAACTAGATAATAATTGGGAGCAAAGTAATTTAGCAGCAATTTCTAGGAAGTCAGTAGTCCCTGCCTCAATTGCCATTTAACGTAGCACACCAGGGAGCCTGAAAATATAGACAGTAAAATCCTCCTTTCATAATGGATGAATTAATTTAGCCAGCCTAGTTAATTCAAATGTAAATTATGTGTTGAAAGTGTCCATTATTTATTGCTTCATCTAAGACTGTTTTTCTGTTTCTCTCTTTAATTTCTGAAGTGCAGCAGAGAAGTGCTGAGCCACTAAATGCTCTCTCAGACACCAGCCAATTTTAGTATGCCTTCAAATGATGCTTGATTTTCATTCTCTGGTTCAAACCTAATTTTGGGATTGTTTATTTGCTTTGACTCGTTCATGTTTTCCAGCTGTGGCGCATTTCCACTGCCAAGAGTTTCATTTTCAGGCAAGCAGTTGGATACCAGCAGGAGGAATAGCTCATCCCAGCTGGAGGACCTCTGCCAATTGCATCCTCTGTCATCCTTCAGGTTATGTTGGAAACCAGTGCATGGTTCTGTTCTGGGAATTTGCACATTTATCCACAATCATGTGTCCACACACGTGTACTGGAGAATGCAGGAGTCCTCCTGAATATTTTCATCTGGAGACCAGAGTTTGGTGTTCCTCCCTCCAGTTAATTTCACAACTTTTGTGGCTGTATTTTGAGGAAGGACAACCATCACTTGAGATTTCTTAGCTTCACAGAAGGATGATATCATTTCCTGGGGGTCCAGCAACTCCTCAGAGGCCCAGCAGTCCTGCAGTGACCTCAGGCACTGTCCCTCCCAGACTGTCCAGGGTAAAAAGCATCTTATATGAGAAAAACATTAGAAAATGGAGGGAGGGACAGAACAAAAGAAAATAATGGGATATATAGATGTTGTCTTATTGTGGTGTTTCTATGACTTTGGTTATCAGCATTCAATATCTCTCTTTGAGAATATCACACCTTAATTACAGAATCATTTAGGTTGGAAAATACCTCTAAGATCGTTATGTCCAACCATAAACCCAGCACTGCCAAACTTACCACAAAACCAACATGTCAGCACCACATCTACAGATCTCTTAAATACCTCCAAGATGGTGACAGCCTCTTCCCTGAGTGGCCTGTTCCAGTACTTGACAATCCCTTCAATGAAGAATTTTTTCCTAATAGCCAATCTAAACATCCTTTAGAACAATGTGAGATGCTGTGGATGCTGAGTTGTTTCATGTCCTCTCTTGTCCTTGTTTTGGATCTATTCCACTAGCAAGCAGAAAAACTTTCAGTCTTGAACATGCATCTAAGAGAGCTGGGTTTGAAAGGAAGGAGGACTGAGAACTTTGCTTTGTGCTCTGCAGGTATTCTGAAATTTCCAAATGTCTAGGATGTTGTAAGCACTTGGAATTTAATTGGAAAAACACCCTTGATGGTAACAGAATTTTTTTTATATTACCTACTGTTCATTTTTCTAATAATTTCCTAAATTGGTTGATAATTGTATTCATACAGTGCACATAAAGGAAAGCAATCCCAAATGTTCATAGAATTTTTTCTCTATTCCAAACACGCTTGTTTATAAAAATATTTAGAAAATATTTTTGGTTTTTTACAAATGTTTTAGTCCAGGTTTAATTTCTCTTATTTAGGCTTTGTGCTGTAATAGCAGCTTGCATAGGCACTACAGGTCCATACAAATTTGATAACTATATCAATTTAGCACATTGTTTGCAGCCATGCATCATCTGCAGCCTTACCTCAGCTGATGGGGCACAAGGCAAGGATAAGCATTCTGAAAGTGCTGTGGATCAGCCATCCTAAATCTTATCTGTGCATGGGGATATTTAGCAAGAGGTATCCCTGAATCCTTCCTTATACACACATCTCTTGGTTCAGGTTAAAGCAAATGCACAGTTTCAATTTGAGCCAAGTTCAGAGGAGCCCTGCCTGCAGAATGGATATCCTAATTTAGGTAATATAGCTGCTGCAAATTAAATGTATACGCTACCTCAAACTGAATTAATTTTCAAGTGTAGACAAGCTTTAAGCACTTGGAGGCTGACTTTTAATTAGTGGAGCTCTGACAGCATCACCACAGAGCTGGTTTATCTTAATGACAGAAGATAAACTTCATTAAGTTTCCCAAGCAACATAAGAAAATGCAAATAAGGCAGAACCCCTTAAAGGGCTTGTGACTCCTTCTGTCGTTTTTATTACTGTTGTGATTTTCAGTCATAATCCCATCAGCTTCCCCTCGTTGTTGTCTGTGTCAGCTTGGCACTGTACCCAGATATTTGGTATGGCAGTGGCTGTCTGTGAGAGTGGCTGGTTTGGGGAAGGATGTGCAGCCATGGTCCTGTATTGCTCCATGTCCATGTGAGATGGCACAGGCAAAGTCTGGCTTTTCCCAACAGAAAGACCCCACTGTGCAACCAGACCCTAAGAAGCAGAGTGGCTGCTGCTGGCGTGGCCCCATCCTTCAGGAAACATGTATTTCCTAAAGATATGTAATGTTGATTATCCTAAATATATGTTACATTAACATACCACTCTCCCTCTTGCAGGAATACGAGCAAAATGAGGTTGTTTTTGCTCACAAATGGCAATGAGCTCTCAGAGGCCTCTGCTTTCTGTGTTCATCAGCAAACCAGGAGCTGCTTTATTCCACAGCCCAAAACCTGGAGTAGCTGCAGTGACCCAGGGAAGGATGAGGTTGCAAAGCACTCACAGCTGCAGCAAAAGCAGGGCATCACCCCAGCCTGGAGATTAAATGCTGCAGGCAACTTTCTGCAGCTCAGAGACAGCTTTTCTTTTCAATTCCATATCTGGATCTGGATGGTGACTTAATTCTCTTCTGCTTATAGAAAGCAGGGTTTGGGTGGAAAGAAAAAAAAAATCCCCATCAAGAAATACAGTGACAAATATATTTTGATTTAGTGGGAAGCAGCAGATTCTTACTGACATTTCCCCACCTTCCCTGTACTCTCAGGACTGCTGTAAAAGCTGACATCAAACTTCTGGACTTGGCCCAGGTTCAAGTGAAACTGGAGCCAAAAGAAAAATCTCCTTTGGGGAGTGAGAAGGAAGGAGATGGAGAGAAAATAAAGTCAGTTTGTTATTAGAAAAAGAAAAGGGGGAGGGGAGTAGAAGGGGATAATGTGTTTGTTTAACAGTGATTTTATTACAAATGTGATGTACAGAGACAGTATGTTAAATTTCCTAGTCGACAGGGATCTATACAAAACAATTTGTGGCAAAAGGAAACAGATGCAGTCCTGTCTGCAGCTTCACACATCTGCTCTGCAAGCCACTGCTCTGCCTATAATTCTCTAGGAGGGATGCAATAAAAATGATATAAAATTTTATTGTGTTAGTGGCACTAGTTATTACAGTGAGGAGCCAGAAAACTTAGCCAGGGCTGAGCTTTTCCCATCTTTCAGTGCAGGATAAATGATGAGGCTGTTGCTGGTACCAGCAATATTAGTGTGGGACAGGTAAAAGTCCTTCTGGGGCATTGATCATGCTGTGCAGATGGAGGGACAAAACCAGAGTGGTAAAGTTTATTAGTAGAGTAATGGGGAAAGATGCATTGGGAAGCATGGAAATGAAATGTTGAACTGTGAACAGTGTTTAAAATAAAATTTTACAAGGAAAAAAAAAAGGAAACCCAAAATTTATAGAAGAAATCTGTGGAATGTATGTGCCCCTGCTCTATTGTTTGGTGCTATCAATTATAATTTGCCATATTTTTTATTCTGCATTTCAATGGCTGCAGCTTGGGAAATGAATCAGAGTGGAATGGCATAAAATAAATAATGATAGCTTTCATTCTGGATCAGAACTTATAGAATAGAATTGAAATGAAACCCAACTGGCCTCCCTCAAAATGAAAAGTTCATCTCTTTTGGGTTAAATCCCAGAGATGTTGCTTTGTGGGCAGGCCCAGTATTTTCTGCTACTCTTGGACTGGATAAGGCACCCACGGAGGGACACATTTCCTGGGACGCTGGGCCTCAGCACCTCTTTCTCTTCCAATTTTCCCTCGTAATTGCCTAAATTCCAAAGGCCCTGATCCCAGAGGGTGTTTATAAAGCCATTTCTTCAGGGCATGGCTGCACTGCGCTTTTGGGGCGCCCCAGGTCAGACAACTCCATCTCCTCACCCTCATTCGCATTCCCGCCTCAGCCTGAGGTGATGGCAGCCGACCTCCCCTCAGCATGGCTGCCCTGGCCCCAGCCTGGGAGGAGGCTTTTCCCAGTTGTCTGAGGTATTTTTTCCCCTGGCATTGTCCCTGGGCAGTGGGAGGTGGCAGGGGGAATGAAGCAGGACCAGAGGGAAGGATGAGGGAGCCTCCCTGGGCAGTGGGAGGTGGCAGGGGGAATGAAGCAGGACCAGAGGGAAGGATGAGGGAGCCGCCATGGCCTGCGAGGCCTACAGAAAATGGCCGCCGCCTCCCCTCATGGCGCCTCACGGTGCCTCGCCCTCTCTAGAGCCTTCACCGCCCATTTGGGTCGTGTTATCACATGCTAAAGCAGCATTTTTTTCCATTTTTGTGTGCTGTGGCTTTTTTTAGAGTTCAATAACTAAGAATCCTGGGTGATGGCACCAGCTTTGCTGAGGTGTTTGGTGTGGCAGTTTGGAGTGACTCTCCCTGTTTTCCCCTGGGTGTTCGTAGCGCTGAGGGGCTCAATAAAAACTTCTCCCACAGCCTGAGCACATCCCTTAACCGTGTCTTTGAACATGTAATTTTTATTAGCAGGGTCCATTATCTGCCAAAAAGGAAGTTCAAAGCGCTGACGGAACAATTCCTCTCACCTCAGTGAGGGCACAGCAGGGAGAGCAACACGTTCATCTTTCTGGTCACGTATCTTTCAAGAAATGGAAATAAATACTCAGCTATGAAGCTTCTGCAGAATACAATGTTATTTAGAAACTGGAAGACTCTTGCCAGGTAAAACAATAGGCAGACTTTTTTTCCCCCCCCCTCTCTAACAACAAAGCATTACCCTTCATCTCTTAAGTCTTGTTAAAGCCGTGTGAATATGTACTTGGGATTGAAAAATTAGCTTACTCTATGTTTAAAATAGTTTAGTTTACTGGATTATGACAAACATATTCAGATATTAGAAATCCTAAATATTTAGAATTTATTTTACTGTGTAAGATTATAAAATAAATTATAATATTGACAATAAATTCACATAAAACAGAAGAAAAGTTAAATCCAGAACCAAAGTTCAAAGAAAGTCTTCAAATGGGATTGTCCAAATACAACCTTTCAGGACTTTAAGATGAAGTGATTTAAATTTTTTTCACATAAAAATTAATTTCTGTTTGCAGAACCACACTGAAACACTTTATCCTGGCTTATGTTACTGAATCCTTGCAGTGACCTGTGGAAAATTCCTCTGCAGGCTGAGGGGTTTTGTCAGAGAGTTGCATGTTATCACTATAACGATGCTAATATTTTGACTCTGTCTCACAAACCAAATATTGCAATACCAGTTTACTTATCCTGAGGCAAAATATTTTGATCTCACTTCCTAAATGAAATCCAAACAGTTTTTGAAAGAGCAGAGCTTTTCATTCCAAGAATTTCTTTTCCACCAAAAGTGTATTTCAGTGGAACAATCCTGAGCCATTATAACTTCCAGCTACAATTTCCAAAAGCACAATCTCTTAGAATCTCACTTGCTAGATAAGACCATATTTTTCTGTGTGTTTTTTTCTGAATAAACAAACCATAATTTAGAGCTGTAATGAAGAAAACAAACTTTTCAACATTGGTCTTACACTGGCTGGCTAGAAAATGTTCGAGGAAATGTTTTGCCAGGTAAATACATTGGTTATTTTACAATAAAATGAACCAAGCCTATAACAAGGCAAATAGAATGGGTCAATATTTAAGAACAAAGTTATGAGTTCTACACTACTGTATGGGAAAAGCAATGGCAGTGAGATTGTGGTGACAAATATGCTTGAACAAATGTGGTGTTTCTGATGACGTTCATGACCCATTCCCTTATCTCCTTGGCACACTGAACAATAAAAGTGAGACAAAGTGCTGGCATGGCCCCTGGAAAGCAGCTGTCTTGACCTGAAGAAACTCAGAATTTACCTGAGAATGACAGAGTAAGGGGCCAAATTCCTTACTGCTTAATGTTTTGAGACATAAACAAACAAAAAAGGGCTGTTGGAATCTTAACTTTGTAAACTTTGCACTTCAGCTCAATGTTTCAGATACCTCATATGTCAGAAATATGGTGACCTGAAACTGGGATTTGGCCTGTGCTGACAAAGGATCTGTTTGCTAATTGCTGAGGATGATCCAACAGGAGCACTTGGATGCCCTCAGCACATCAGGGTGCATTGTCTATTCAGAAATCTGAAACAGATTCTGGAAGGCTACAGATTCAGATAAATGCAACAGGCATAAATTTCTGGGAGCATAAACTCCTGCAACCCCACCTAGGTGAGAATTACTGAGTCCACAGGTTATTTGCATGCTTTTACTTTGAGCTAAAAATGAAGCTGGAAAATCAGGTTAATAATTCTGAATGGATTTTTTTCCCTCCCTCAGTTCCCTTTCATTCATTCCTGTCTGTGCAAATGTTTTCCTTGATTAAGGGACTGCAGACAGCATCAGAAAAAAATTCATTTTTTGCATATTTGCTTTATCTGTGATGTTTAAATCACTCCTGTGTCAGTTTTCTGGTATTTTTCATGGTTCAAAGACCTCCCCAGACATGCTAGAAAGGGGCATCTTGCAGAAATAGAGTGAGCAGAAAGCAGTGTAATGAACAAGCTTGTTTTGGGAACCATGAAGTGCTATCATCCGTAAGAATAATCCTGAATAAACTGTCTGATAGCCTCAAGCCCAGTCTGTTCTTTGTGGACTTGTGGGTAATTGCCACGGTGAAGAGCATGCATATATTAAATTACAGGTACGACTTTGACATTTTTTTTTTTTACTTAGTTAAATGCATTAAATTCCATGCTTGCTTCACTTAATGTCAGCACAAGGCTCCAGGCATCCTTGTAATGTAATAACCAATGGAGTCATACACACAGCCACTGTTCTGTGGCAGGTGACAGCACAGCTTTGCATTAATGTGGGGCTATTATTAATAACACTAATACATTCACTTGCAGAGATAATGCATATTGCAAAAAAGGTTATTCTTTTTGAATCGTTCAGTCTGGCTGTTTTCTGTATTTCATTGGGTAATGCCACGTTTGGGAACAGCCAGCCATGGGTGTGTCACCTGTAAAAACAAACACCTTGCATGACTGTTTGAAGTTCAAACCTTGTTTTTCTCTGCTTGGGTTCTGAGCCATGGCTGCTGCCACAAGACAGATTAATAACCATGGGATTAGCAGCAAATACATCATGTGTGTGTGCTGCAGAGGATATGGCTGATCCTTAGGAGATGACAAAATAAACTCATTTATGCTTCCAGAGAAGCAGAACAGCCTGACAGACCAGCAGAAGTTTCCATCCTATTTCACAGAACCATTCTGTAATCAGCATCTTAAATTGTATTATCTATAACATAAGGTCAGCATGCAGGAGCCTGGTGGCTTATGTGAACTGCAAATCACTGCCCTGGTAAAAGAGCTTTGCAAAGAGACACCATAAAAGACACCCAAACTGGGACAAGCAAGGGGGAAAGCTGTGCTTTTAAATACAGAGCAGCTCATATCACAAGCCAGCTGGCTGAGAATAAATAGTTTACAATTGTAAATCAGTGGTAATTTCTAGGTGTTGTTTCTCCTGGTATCATCTAGTCACTGTAAGTCAGCATTGATTCTCAGAATAGTTAGACATTAATGTTTTACACAAAATACACTACAGACAAAAAGAAGATTATTCAAAAGCAGCAGACTCACCTAAGCTACCTCCCAATCACAAGCATCTTGAGGAGCTTTTGGAGAACTCAGCCAAAGGGTTTGGTTTTGTTTTCCTCCAAGTGCAGGCAGGAGCAGGGACCTGCTGGGGTGTGCAGGTGTCTCCTGGAAACGTTATTGCAGTGAATCTCAGAGATGGCTGCCTGCTTTTGGAAACAGGGTGTCCCACCCTGCCNGAAACAATTTTGGAGTGAATCTCAGAGGTGCCTGCTTGGATTTGGAAACAGGGTGTCCCACCCTGCCAAGGGCTGCAGTTTTTGGTCACCTCGTGTGACCTGGAGGCAGCCCCAGGCCTTCCCTCCCCTGTGGCTGATCCATCTGTCTCTGGAATTGGCTCCCAGTCAGCACAGTCATGCATCTCTGTGGTTATTGGTGTCCACCAGGATGGACCTGTAGGAAAGCAGAGAGACTGGGGGGCATTTTGCATAGCACACTGGAGAGAGACACAAGTAGCTGGTCCTTCTGGGGTCATATGATTTAGAGACAGGACATTTTGTTCCTCCAAATAATTTGCCAAATGTTTCTTATAAATCTACTATTTAAAATAGTAAGATCTGTCTAAGTTCCCTGGGATTTATAACAGCCTAATAACGATAATAAGTGACTGTATTAGCATGGGGTGATCAATAGATTTTTCTTGAAGTCGTAGATTAAAATGAACAGCAGAGGAAAGGAAACCCTTCATATTAACACTGTGGGAGCTCCTGTATTAATTGGCACATAATCAGGTACAGCTGCTAATAATCAGGCAGCCCTTAAAACTGACACACAGAGTGCTGCCAATGCAGCCTGAAGAGCTGGTGAATATGTAAATATTCTCTGGAATTCAGGTTGCTGGATGAAAGTAATGTTTTCTTCTAAGCTTACAGATCCCTGATTCTGCTTACATCAAGATGAAACACTGTGGGACTCCCTCATGTCATAAACCATCTCTTCCCCTACTTGCAGGTCACTGAAAAGTATCTGTCAGAATATATTTTTTTTTCTTGTGTCCTGTA
>VWYE01018109.1:0-16544 GCA_013398995.1 Alaudala cheleensis | reverse complement strand
ACAGACCAGCAGAAGTTTCCATCCTATTTCACAGAGCCATTCTGTAATCAGCATCTTAAATTGTATTATCTATAACATAAGGTCAGCATGCAGGAGCCTGGTGGCTTATGTGAACTGCAAATCACTGCCCTGGTAAAAGAGCTTTGCAAAGAGACACCATAAAAGACACCCAAACTGGGACAAGCAAGGGGGAAAGCTGTGCTTTTAAATACAGAGCAGCTCATATCACAAGCCAGCTGGCTGAGAATAAATAGTTTACAATTGTAAATCAGTGGTAATTTCTAGGTGTTGTTTCTCCTGGTATCATCTAGTCACTGTAAGTCAGCATTGATTCTCAGAATAGTTAGACATTAATGTTTTACACAAAATACACTACAGACAAAAAGAAGATTATTCAAAAGCAGCAGACTCACCTAAGCTACCTCCCAATCACAAGCATCTTGAGGAGCTTTTGGAGAACTCAGCCAAAGGGTTTGGTTTTGTTTTCCTCCAAGTGCAGGCAGGAGCAGGGACCTGCTGGGGTGTGCAGGTGTCTCCTGGAAACGTTATTGCAGTGAATCTCAGAGATGGCTGCCTGCTTTTGGAAACAGGGTGTCCCACCCTGCCAAGGGTTTTTGGTCACCTCGTGTGACCTGGAGGCAGCCCCAGGCCTTCCCCACCCTGTGGCTGATCCATCTGTCTCTGGAATCACACAAAACCTCTGTGCCAATTGGTGTCCACTAGGATGGACCTGTAGGAAAGCAGAGAGACTGGGGGGCATTTTGCATAGCACACTGGAGAGAGACACAAGTAGCTGGTCCTTCTGGGGTCATATGATTTAGAGACAGGACATTTTGTTCCTCCAAACAATTTGCCAAATGTTTCTTATAAATCCACTATTTAAAATAGTAAGATCTGTCTAAGTTCCCTGGGATTTATAACAGCCTAATAACCATAATAAATGACTGTATTAGCATGGGGTGATCAATAGATTTTTCTTGAAGTCGTAGATTAAAATGAACAGCAGAGGAAAGGAAACCCTTCATATTAACACTGTGGGAGCTCCTGTATTAATTGGCACATAATCAGGTACAGCTGCTAATAATCAGGCAGCTCTTAAAACTGACACACAGAGTGCTGCCAATGCAGCCTGAAGAGCTGGTGAATATGTAAATATTCTCTGGAATTCAGGTTGCTGGATGAAAGTAATGTTTTCTTCTAAGCTTACAGATCCCTGATTCTGCTTACATCAAGATGAAACACTGTGGGACTCCCTCATGTCATAAACCATCTCTTCCCCTACTTGCAGGTCACTGAAAAGTATCTGTCAGAATATATTTTTTTTTCTTGTGTCCTGTATCTTGATAATACTCATCTCCAGAGCACTCAGTTTTCTTGATGAGACATTCTGCAGATTCTTTGGGGGATCTTCTTGTATTTCTTTTATTGTTGTCCTCTGGAGAAATCACACAGGTCAGCTTGCCAGAGTAGCACAACAGCAGGCAAGTTCAAACAAGAGTGTAAACTCAAGAAACCAAATTGATTGTGTGGCAACAAAGGATTGAGGTGTTAATTACAATCTTGGAAGTACTTACAGGCACAGCATAAAAATCCCCAAACATTTAGGAAACCTACAGTGACTCAAACAACAACCTCTTGTTCCAGCTGTCACTTGGGGTTTCTCCTCTCAGCTATCAAAGTCAAGGGGCCAATTCAGCCAAACTCCCCCTCCATGGGGCTGGATTTCTGAGTAGGTTGCCATCCTGGTGTTTCCATTATCTTTAAAATGCAAGGGCTTTCTTGTTGCTCTTGAATGCAGACAAAGCTTGAAGGATCTCTGTTTCTTTGCTCACTCAGGGTCTCCTGCTCCCCTGCAGCCTTGGCGTGGGTGTTGCAAGTGGGAGTCTTTAACATGACAGCTCTGCTTTGTGAAGAATTTGCTGAAGGGCTGAGCTTTTCCTGTTCTCTGTAGAAGGTGAGCTGAACTGCATTTAGAAGCCCTTATGTGATGTTTTATTAATCCCATGAGTCTACTTGCACAACATTTATGTCCTTTGGCTTCATGACCCTTTTACAGTGGCCACACAAAGTGACCATGTTGCTGCACACTGATCATTTCAGGGATTGTTCTGCCAAACAGAGATATCTCAAGGTTTGTATTTCATTGCTTTAAGAATGGCTTTTGGGACACATGAAACACCTTTTCTTGCAGTCCCAGCTGTGACAGCTTTCATGTGTGCCTTTACAAAGCTAATCAGCAGCTGTATTTGTTTCTTCTCTCCAAAACACCCTTCCCTATCTTGGCCTAGGTGTTCCTCCCATGAATATTCATTAATTTGATATTAATTAGGTGTGAGCCACTTGCTCTCTTCTGTTAGCTGAGGTTCTTCCTTCTCTTCATGTCTGCAGCAGGCTGACTTTATGATCTTCCCCCCAAAGAAGTGAAAGGATAAATGAGTAAATACAGACATTTGTGTAAAAGCTGGTGCCACGTGTTGCCTGGAGACTAATAGCTGTCAGAGCTAAATTAGCCAACCTGCTAATTTAACAGGTGATTAACAAATAGGGGCCTCAGGAACAGGAAAAAACACAAAGGGGAGGAGATTAACTGAGTTCACAAGAGGGAGCAAGGGTTAAACACTTAGAGAGGTGCAGGCTGAAGTCCCTGCAGTAATTGTTGTTTTTACTTATTGCTGCCCCTTTTTGCTATTTATTGGTATGCTGATGCAATAGTTTCTTTCTTTTCTTTGTAAATGCCCTTGTTTTCTTCCTGACCTGACCCTATGGTTTGCTTTTTCTGATAGAAGTGTGAAGGATGGGGGTTTTGTAATTTTGTTCCAAATGTGTTATTTTCTTGAGTAGACCTTGCTCTGTTCCGTGCACTTGAAAGGCACAAGCACAATAAAGTGTATGCAGAGTGAAATCACAAGTGGTGCAAAGGAGGTCTTGCAGAACATCACACAGATGCTACTTCTCAGTCATGGTGGTTGTTATTTTGTGATTTGGTTTTTGGTTTTGGGTTTTTTCTAAGCTCATCAGAGCAAATAAGTAGTGGACAAATCCCTGCAGCTTGAAAAATTTTCCTGGGAGCCCCTTCTGCTTTTTCCAGAAGTGTTGTGTATATTTGATTCCATTTTTCAATATCCTGAGAGTGAAACTTTCTCTTTGAAATATGCAGTAGTTTCTTATCTGTCTACATGGTGGTTCTACAGAATTTATTTCTTTTTTCAATTTTCAAATAAGGAAACAGGGAAGAGGCTTTTGATTGGAAGGAAAAATAAATGTGAGGAAAATAATGGAAAGCTGGAGAAAATGGGAATAGAGTGTAAGAGATTTATTGAAAACTTCGAAGAGAGGAGCATGTGTGGGAAACTGTCCTAAATTTGTGATTACATTTTAAATTCTGCCTCAACAGTTCCTTGTGTTTTGTGAATTGGTTTTGCCTAGATTGTATTTTAAGCCTGTGGATTTTATGTTTGTTTATTGGTTTTCAGGAATGCTATGCTAAAGAAATAAGAAATACCAAAAATAGGGCACAAATCCACTCTGGGGTACTGCTGGCAATCTCATTTACAGGAAAGCCCAGCACTGGGTTATTTTGGATATACCCTGTGTGTATCTCTCTCTATTTAGTGTGTAGTCAGCATTAAAAATAACATCCCACCATATGTGAAGAACAAGAAGTGATCAATACAAAGTCAGGCTACCTGCCAAGGAGGGCTTTTTTAAAATTTGGTTTTGTTTATTTGTTTTTTCCCAAATATTAAAAACATAAAAACATGAAAGAATAATACCATTAAGAACTTTATTCTGTGTTGTTTGAAAAAAAAATTCTTAAATATTACTTTTGTGCTTTCTATGATTCATAAGGGTATAAATCCTGATGCTTTGGAGGTTTTGGATGCTTCTGAAGATGAACATCAAGAGCTGCCAAGCCTTTTGTGGAGGTAAGGATCATTACTATGCTTTCTTTTGGGGCAGAGGGAGAAGCAGTGAGTTTTAGTTTCCTTAAATCCAAGTTTTCCTGTACAAAAAAGTGCTGTAATCAATCAAAAATTAGATTTGATGTCCCCCTGAAGCAAATAGGCCTTTTTACCTCCTTGAACTGCAAGAGTAGTTTTGGAAGTATCTTAATATTGCTGTGGTGAAATATGCTGCAATTGAAGTAGAACCATTTGGGCTAAGATGAAAGGGCTTTTTCCCATTAACTTAATACATTTTTACTTGCTAAAAGTTTGTGCTGCAGTTAAGATCTAGACAATGCCATGGAGGGATGAAGAGCCTGGTGCATTTAAGATCTTCATGATTCATGTCTCTCAGGAGAGTGCTCAGACACAGAAACCTTACTGAAGGCAGTTATTGCTAGTCCTGCCAGAGGATCTTGGGACAGCAATATCGAATATTAGAGCAGCAGATATGAAATAAAGCTGAAACTTCATTGGGAACAGCTGAAATGGATGGGTTTGCTCATTATGTTTTTTTTCTGTCAGATATTAGAACAAGTCCCCTGTTGGAATGTGGTTGTCTGTTGGTCAGCCTCCATGCTCCCTGGTATTTCTAGTGTCCTCAGTTTCTGGGACTTCAGTAAGTTGTGCTTTATTTTGCTGGTGAAAAAATGTGTAAATTATCATAATTGGCATAAATGGTACATAATGCTTCACTCTGGCTCTTTTCCAAATGTAAAAGCAAAGCTATTGTGTCTATCCATGGGCAGCTTGGCTGTTTCATTCTGTCCCTTATCCCTGCAAGGGAAAATCTGAATTATAGCACTAGAGATGTTCTCTGGCTGATGCTGTGGGATGGTTACATTTTTCATTTAATTTTAAACCTCCTTGTCCTATTCTTGGTATGGGTTTCCATCCAAAAGGAGTCTTGAAACTCACTTTTCTGTAGATCTTCCCATTTACTCTGTTTTCAACTTGCTAATCACAAATTGTGTGTCTGATAAAGTTTTGAATTATCATAAGAGAGAGATATAAATTCAGTGTTTCTTATACCTTTCCATGAAAACCTCAGAGTAAATCCCCCTGGGAGGCAAGAGGGAGGGAAAAGAAAGTTGTGTCTCTTTAGGCGAGTTAATTGCTCACCCTCCTAGAGGTTGTCCTTGGTTTTCTGCCAAGTCAAGGCAGGGTCATGCAGAGGGATGTGAGTGCATGAGGAGCTTGGGGAGGGCCTCAGGTGTCCCAGGGAAACCTGAAGCTGGATTTGTGGGCTCACCTCGGGTGAGAAGCAGGATGAAATGTCCACCACTGGGTGATGTCACCCTAGGAATGAGGTGGGGAAGTGAGGAGAATGCTGCATGTCACACACTGAGAGGAAAACTCTGCATCTGCAGCTTCAGGCTGGGGATGATGAAATGATGGTGATAAGGGTGCAGCTTGTGGGGAGTTCCAAATATGAAGCAAGCTGAAATCAGGCTGCTGGTCAGCTACCTATGCCATGTGAAATGAGTATATATGGTTTTGTAATTCTGAAAGATGTGCAGAACTAAGAGACATTTGTGATGGTATGAAAATGGCAATGCAATTTTCTTCCCTTCACTTCTGCCTTCCTCCCCTTGTCTCAGTCCCACCTTATTGAACACTTCACTCCTGTTGATCAGGCAGAAAGGTTTGTTTGCCCAGCCCCCAGCAGCACATAAGCCTCTCTCACTTTCCACCTGCTTCCTTGCAGATTAGTTTCATGTTCTGATCCCCCAAAGTAGCCCAGCTAACACCTCGCAGCAGAGATTGCAGGAGCAGTTTCACAGAGCCCACGAAATCCCATCAAAGCCGGAAATTGTTTTCTTTATGTGAGTGGCAAGGCAATTACTGAGCTGAGTGACATGGGTGGGGGAGTGCATTTACACCACAAGCTATTGCTACAGCAGAAACTACTGGCAGGAAAGCAGTGACTGACATCTCTTGGCTTATTATTATGGTCCTTGTACGAATGGAGTGGAAGCAATGACTGCTGCTGCATTTCTAATCAACAAAGTGTGATGCCAGTAATTAAATTTCAACTGACTCGCATCTCCTTTCTAGGCATTAATTGGAGGAAGAGATGCAGATTGCTGGTTAATAATAGAACATTTATAGTTCTTATAATAATTTTCTTCATGTTTATCCATTTGCTTGATTGCTTGTGTAGCAAATATTTGATCCTGTGTGTGTTTGTTTAGCCATCAGACTGTTTATAAACATCATTGTTTATTGTGTTAGTGACATCTTAAAGCTCTGCAACTTGCAGAGCCTAATAGCAGCAAATGTAGAACTTTCTTTTGCAAAACAGAGTGAGGCCTTTCAAAGAAAACTCCAGATTGTCCAAACCACATATGGATGTCAGGGATGGGAACAGTGTGAGCTGCATGCTGAACCTATTTTAAACTCCCACTCATGATTTCCAAATGCAGTGTTCTGTCAGAGAGCAGGCGTAGAGAATTTTGGGTGCTACAGCACTCATGTAAATAAAAGGCTTCAGAAATCTGTTTTGTCAGAAGTGTTAATAATTATATTACAGTTTCTGGTGATGCAACTAAAACTGGAGCCTAATGTATAGGTGCAATTAGGTTGTGACTAATTGTACAACATATTAGTTATGTTTACTGCCTAAAGATGCTTAAAAATTGGCAAGAGCATTTTCATTGTTTTGTAAAGGGTGACAAGGGGCTCTGTGAGGGGAGGAAATACCCATGTATCACACAGATGGATGCTTTATCCACTCACCCAAAAGCCAAATCCAAAAGCATGTTCCCATACCTTTCAGTAGGTGTTGTGTGCAGGAGAGCAGCTCTGCACTAGCCCAGGTTGGAGTTTTTCTGCACCCACTCATTGCAGCTGTCTGGAATGTGAACAAATTAACTGTATTATTGAATTGGGAACCAAAGATCCATTCTCTCTGCCTCTGTATATCAGCTCTCCATATGCAGTCCTGTCCTCAAGAGTTCTCTAAAATGTGCCCTATTCCCTCTGTCAGTCTAATACAACAGTATTGTTTGGCTTAGCTAAGCTACTTTCTTGCTCCTCCTGGGGAAAAACAAAACTGCTTGGGAACACTCATAACATAGGAGTGTGAACAAAGAATTCAGAAATCCAGATGTGGGCTTTATTTATACTGAAGGGAAATGCTGTTCCTTGGAACAGCAGAGTTCAGATTTACACATGAAGCCTCTAGAGTCAGAGTTAGCTGGTTTGAAGTTTTGTGCCTTTGGGATTGCACTGGATGGCTGGGAGCTGCTCTCCAGCCTCTTTATCCAGCAGGAGAGTATGAACTTAATTCTGATTTTCCCCTTGTTGCATCTTTATACAAATGACTCTCCGTAAGCTTGCAAAAACTCTTTAAATGAGAATTTTATCTCTGCAGAGGTTTTAATCACTTCAGGGGTAAAACATGCATTACAGCTTTCAGTCAGAAGGAGCTGTTTTTCCAGAGTGGTCCTACTCAAAAGGTTTTCCAAAGTAGCACACCTGCAATTAAACACAGACTTTCATGTGGGTCTTAATGAAACTGAATGGTCTCTACAAGGCCTGTTTAAAAATTATCAACATTCCTGTAAGACCATGTGGTCTGGATGTGTTTTGGTCTCTAAAGTAATATCCTCAAGGGTAGGAAAGTAGTTATACCCTGGGAGCTGAAGCATCAGCTGCTCATTGAACTTTAAAGATACCAGTCAATTATCAGGGAAGGGGACCACTCCCTTCAGACAGTTTAGCCTGTTTTCCATTGATTATAAGGAGCCTTGAGGAATTACAGACCTAGCTGAGGTGTGCCTGTTGTAATCTTAAAGAAAAATCAAGGAAAATGAGGGCTTCAGAATCTAATTGCCTCAATCATACAGAAAATCTCTAGTCCAAGTCACTGGACTTTCTCTCCTCCCCTTAATCGAAGTGAATTGTGATATAAGCACCTCTACATGGTGGTGCTGCATAAAAAAACTACAGAAAATGAAAGGACCATGTACTGCTGAAAGAAAATGAGTGGTTGTTCTGCTGGGTATTGCAAGGCCTGATAACCTCAGAGGAGACCAATGTTTCAGGGGAGGAGAAACTCTTAATATGCTCTCTGGGTAGAACTGGGAATTTTCATTATCATGAAAGCTGCTATACTGAGAGCACTGGGCATTTAAAGCTTTTATTCAATGGGCACAGAATTGGAGCAAAATCCATGTCAAATAAATAAATCAACTTTGACTGGTACACAACTTTTTGAGCCAACAGACCTGAGCATCTTCTCTGTTTCTTCTTCATCCTTGCCATTAGCAGGTAAAATACAATGTATTGGTCATGGAGCCAGCCCAGCTCACCACGGGCTTTAAAAAGCCACTTTCCCCACTCCTCTCCCCGGTGCAAGCACAAGCTGCTTGCGCCATGCTCTGGTAGAGGTAGGAAACACCCTCAGGAAATGTCTGTGCAAAGACAGAACAGTCTGTTGATTAATTAATTAATGCCTCTGCTGACTTCAAAACGTTGCCCTGGATATTTCTGGTATCTCCAGAATATGCCAAAACACCTGCACACCCCTCTAGGTGCAACATGCTCTGTAAATATTAACTGTGTGATTTCTTTAAAAGCCACTAAAAAGGTTTATCCTTCCCTTTGTCACATCTTCAAGTTTTCTGCTCTCTTCCTGTTTATCTGGACTGCTTTCTTCTGTCCCCTGCAACAGTTTTAACTTCCTTGCACTTCAGAAGGAAAAAAAAAGGATAATTCAAATAGTAACACTTCTGCTGAGACCAGATAATACTTTAGCTGAAACAGAAACGTGAAAAAATTATCTTTATGGTGCAGATCTATTTTAATACTAGTTTTTAAAGAAAATAAGCTTTCTTTTTCTACTGTGAGGAAAACCTCAGAACCAGGGGAGGAAAAAACACCTCCCCCAGACCTTTGTCCTTTGGTGTGCAGAGCTGCAAGCACAAATAGATATGTGAATATATTCCACTCATTCTTTTTCCAAAAGAATTTCTTGTTTCAGCAGATAATTGGGGTCTTACTGTTGTGTATCATTAGGCCTGTGCACTTTTTCCTGTCACACTCTTTAGGTATCCCAGGTATGGTTTTGATGGATGATGTGTTTTGGTCTAGAATTCCCCTTTGACTGAAATGGTAATTCTGATTTATACCAGCTGCTGAGCATCATAGGGGTGAAGTTTTCTGACTTTGGGTCATCCAAGTAATTGGGAGGGTTTAGTGGTTTGTAAGACTAAAGCAGGGTCCCTGCACAGGCATGAATAGATTTACAGGAAGTGATTTTGCAGACATGAGTGCATTAAAAAGGCACCGCTCATAGACTGGGTATAAAGGTTTCTTGGCTGTATCTGAATGTTTCAGATCTATTTGATGTTTCATCTCTTCAGATCTCTGGACAAAAAGCTGAAATCTCTTGCCATTTCCCTGGAGAGTAACTTGCTTTTCATGTACACCAGGGAGTTTCCTTAGGCTGTGGTTTGGCAGAAATCTGCTTTTCAACTTCAAGACAGCTATAAATGCCAGGGACTGGGGAGAAGCAAAATATTTCTGAAAAGCAAAGGAGAAGAATTGATTTAGCCATTACACTTCTGTCCTCTGGTCATTGCCTGCATCTCTCTGACTGGGAACCACAAAACTGAATCATTTTCCCTGTGAGGCTTTAAACATTTTCATGTTGGTAGGATTTTTATTTTCTTCTCAAGTCCTTGAGCTTGTAACTCACCTATCTGAACAATCTTCCCTTTGCCTACAATTTAACTTTCCTTACTTTGGACAGGTCTACTCGATTTGTTTTTCACAGCTCACTCTCACAACTTAGCAGTTTTCTCAGAAGTTGGAGTCAAGGTTACACAGCTGTGCTGTATCAGCTGGCCTTGGCTTGCACACAGCTGAACCCGTGAGATCACTGCTAAAATGAAGACAAGAAGTTAATTCAGCTTACTTCTAGTAAAAAACCCCAAAAAGGTTTGGGATGAAGAATCAGAGTGGTTGTTTCTTTCCTAGTCATGTAGCATCAAAATTGTAGTCTGAGTAAGTCAAGGTAATTTGAAGAATCATCTTTTAATGAATTAAAAGCAAAAGTAGGTCTGAGGTGTAATTGCTGTCTGATCCTTGCTCTAGTGATGCTTGAAAAGGATTCTCACCTTGCTCAGAGCTGAGGAGGGTGCACAGAGTGGGACACAGAAGTGATGGTCACAGAGTCATGAGGATCCCAGTGACATGGTTATTTTCTCTTAGACAATATCTCTTTAAAGAACTGAAATGGGACATGCTATTCTTTTTAACTCTCAAGCTGTTTGCTAAGTCAAGGCTAAGTTACAGAGGGACCTGCAGCAATGTTTAGGCACAGACACATCCTCAGATTAATTTACAGAATGTAGCTAATTACAGTGACAGCTTTCTTGCTTGCTTTTTTTCCCTGTAGCTTCTGTTTGCAGTAGTCTATGGCTAATAAAACTGTCAATTTTCTTTTACTTCAATAAAAGGTCACCCCCTGACAACAGCCCTGTGCCTCCTAACAGCTACTGCCTTTATTAATATTTAAAACGTACACAGTGATATTTCCAAAAGGTCAGACTTTTAAAAGACATAAAATGTCATCCCTAATTCTTTTCCCTCCCAGCCTGTTTTTCTACCCCATGCACCATGTAGATGTTCCATTTTAGGTACAGTATTTAGCATGGCTTGTGTTAAATCAGATAAACATCAAGTGTTTCCCTCTTGCAGTGCTACAGAGAGGCAGAGGATGAACTTGTTACTGATTCACAGTCCAACAATTTGTGTGCATGGATTCCAGTTCTGGCTCCAGCACAGATTCCCTTGAGTTAAATGAGTCATTTGTTCTGTCAGTTCCTGATTTAAGGATGCATTTAAGCCAGTGCCTACCTTCAGGCAGGTAGGGTCAGGAGGGTATCAAGGCTTCAGCTGTGAATAAGAGCTTAAACTTTTCCTTCCCTGAGGCTTCTCCTCTTCCCATCTAACAGGCAGTCTACAAAATGGAGAAAGTAATACTTCCTAACCTCAGCTCTCTCTGGATTGCAATCTCTCTATCCAGGCTCAGTTCTTCCAAGTATATTTATCTAAACAGCAGCCTGCTCTGCCTGAAAGGGAATTGAGAAGGGAAAGCATGAGCTTTGTCTACTGGCCAGATCAGAAAATGGTCAGTTTTTCCATAAGAAATGTGATTATTAGGGCATCAGAAGGTCATTTGTTGCATCCTCTGCCCACAGACAGGATTTTAAAAGTCTCTAATTCCTAACACAAGCTTGATCATGCTGTTACTTTTTAGATTTCTCCAGGGGCAAAGGTTGCCTGTTTTGTGGTGGATCATGGATTCTTCACTCACATTGCCTGATAGATAAGCAATGCCCAGGCTCACAGGAGTCCTGGTGAACGAGTTACCAGATTCCTTCTGAAATCCTTCCTCAGAAGTCTGAACTGCAACTGGATGACCCTAATTAGGTAGTGATCCCTTTTTTTGGTGAAGGTTCTGCTGACACAATCTTCATCTTCCAGACTGGTTATAACATCCACCTGAAAGCACTCAATATCTCCAGAGCAAGATGAAACATTGAGCAAGCTCTTGTTTGGTGTTCAGTTAGCTCCTCAGCTCTTTTCCACATGATTATGTTATGATTGCACATGAAGATGCTTCAAAAGCTGATCCGTGACCAGTTACATCACTTTTATCTTATCTCTGTTCCTCATTCCACCACATCCACTTTTTTATCTATAGCTGATTATTTTTATCCATAGCTGATTATTTTGTCATAATTAACAGTGTCCTGTGTCAGACAATCCAAAAATAGAAGTGAAGGGCTGCTAATACAGTCATCAGTCTTGGATAATAAATTATCCAGTGAAGATCTGTCAGTGCAGGTACTGGGGGGAAAAATGTCCAATGAACAGAGCTGGAGCACAAGGAGGAGCTGCTGCAGTTCCTTAATGCCCATGACTGATGGACAGCAGATTGTTATTCAAATCCTTCCTTCTTTCAAAGAATAAGAATATGGTTAATTTTTCATGACAGTATAGAGTACTTTCTGTGCTACAAAGCACTAATGACTGGTATCCATCAGCCTAATTTTCTGTAAGATAATTTAAAGTCCAGCTGAGAGTCAGAAATATGATTTTGCAGGCCTGCAATTTGGTTTGTTTGTTTTAAAGGATTAAGGTGATAAAAAATAAGTGCATTGGCTATGATAGAGTAGGTTAGGTAAAAATATTATTTCCTGCTGTGGTTTATACCTGACTTTGAAGCTTGTAAAAATGCACATATTGCATTCTAACTAGTTTGACAGCCTCAAAGTTAGTTTTTCCTCTGCCCTGAATGGTGGAATACTGATTTCCGTAAGGAGGGGAAAAGCTGCTGTGATAAAGGACAGGCCACCCACCTTGTGTGGCTTGGTGATCATGAATTGAGAGTCCTGGATCAAGAACCCCTTCAGGTGAAGGAGATCCAAACTTACATTTCTTAGTTCCCAAGGGTGTGTCCCACTTCAGGTCACGACCAGGTGGAGATGGAAGGGCTGGGAGTGAATACAGCATTGCTCTCCAAAATCTGAGTGCAGTGCAGTAAATGCTGCTTCAAAGAGAGAAAGAGCTGGCAGGAGCCATTAAGTGCAAAAAGGATCTGTGGGCCCTTGTCCAACACATCTCTTCTTCAGGCTACATCTAAGGATAGCAGACTTGGGGTGTAGGGAGAAAAATGGCATTGAATTGTAAACACTCCTTTTTCAGTTTATTACATGGCTCAGGCAGCTACCAGCAAGCCCTTCCTCCTCCACTGTGCTGACTTATGAATCCATTTTTAGGTGTTATAGTCTTACTGTGCTTTTTACAGGGTTATTACACACCTGGCTTGAACTGTGAGTTTTCCTGGGTGTCCATCATGAGCCTGAGCCAAAGACATTTGCAGCAGTTCTGGCAGTTCAGCTGTGGGTAGGTGTGCTGCAGGTTTGCTTTGGAAGCAATACAGAACATTATTGATCATGATCTAACGTATTAGGAAGTGATGCTTGGCAATTGGAAGCTCTGGAGCTTTGAGAATTATTTTGTGCTGTCTTCAATAATGGATTAACATCATTAATGTGTGAGAAGAAATGCTTTGTCTGTGTGGGGTTTGGCCCAACAGTACTTGGGACCAAGTGTTGGGGAGCTGTTTTAGTGTTCCTTTGGGGTGTTATAAATACCAGTGTGAGAATTTCAGGCCCTAAAAATCTTCAAAAAAAAAAGGAAGTGATGAATAGTGAGTAACGAGCACAGCTGGAACAGGACTGTTTGAAATCAGGAGCACAGTGATGTTTGATTGTGATTTTGGGGAATGTAATCTGCTATTTGTGAGCTTAGCAATTTCAGCTCCCTCGGGTTTTACAGCTCCACTGATTTATCTTTAACTACTTTGCTGGTTGCACGGTTGAAAATATATCTGTAGTGCTATGTTCCTAATGAAAGCATAAATAGCTGAGTGGATGTGGCTGGCATGTCCCAGGCAGCAGGAGCTCCTGAGCCTGGTGAAAGGTGGCAGTGACTAGAACAAAGCAAATTAACCATTAGGGGTATTTTTGATCAGAACTTCTTCAAGGCCCCTAATCTGGCGACAGCAGTGCTTTTGGTAAATGTAATTGTTATTGAACTGGTCTCTGTTTTAGGGAAGGAAGAAAGGAAAGAAGAGTACATAAATAGTCTGAACAGCCTATGCTTTATTTTTTGTTTTCAAAATAATGTTTGAGTTTATTTTAGCTGAAGTAGCTTTTTCAAAGATTTTCTTTAACAAAGTAAGGAGTTTAGAATTGTAATGCAGTGCTCCATTTAGAACTAATATTTATTAAAATCTAATTCTGCAAATTTTACTTTTGCTTATTATTGGAACAGTTTTTGCATTGTATTAGATAAACCGGATTTTTGACAAATCAATTAATTCCTGGTTACTAAACTCTACTCACCTGCTCATCAAACCCAGACATTGTCAGGGAGCCTTATCGATCTGCACTGCAAAACTGCTCAGGATTAACAATTAACTGTGATTAATTCTGTGATCACTGCACCGTGGAGGTGACAAACATATTCATGACACTTCCAAGCCTGATCCAGCTACAACTCAGCTTTCCTTTGTCCCAGCTAAACACCATTTATACTTATGCAGAAAGCCTTTGAGTTTAGCCTAATTGCCTTTCTATTTACACCATCAACTGCGCTAAAGGCTCGCTGGAGCCTCAGTGACAGCTTCAGTGAGAGTTATCTCTGAGCACATGCACAGCCTCGATCTTCTGTCTCCCTTCTTAATCTTCAGGGGGTCTTTAATTCGTGATGTACGGGACAGTGGACTAATGAACACCATCAGAAAAACAGGCAACTGCTTCCTTTTCAATTCGTGGAAGAGTTGTATCTGTGCAGGCATCATTTTCTGGCTTGGGTGGTTTTCTCCCCACGCTGCTGCTTCCAAACAAACACGCAGCTCACAACAAAAATGCACCATCTTCTAATTAAATCTACCAAGTCATGACCCACCTTAATCAATTTTTGATTTTTATTTGCAGAAACGAAGTTCAGTGAAAGCCAAGGCCACCTGTCTGAATAGAACACCTGAGCCCATTTTACCTGTGGACAGATTTAGTCCTGCCTTTACTATAGACCTCAGTGCTGTATTTATTAGTTTGCCTGCAAAGTGAATTTATCTTGCACTCATTGCTGTATTATCAAAATTAATGAAAGCAAATACAATTACCACAGGGCTCCAACAAAGGAAAGACATACTATTCCCCATTTTCCACTTTTTATTAACTAATATTTATTAAAGATAAACAGAACTCTTGCCAGCAGAAGCAGTTTTTTTATGTGATTAGGAAAAAAAGAGGGATCTAAGATGTGGATCAATAGAACTGAAAGGTTACTGAAAGCACATTGCTCCTGGTTTGGAAAGCTAAGTCAAAATTTATTTTAGCCAGTCCATCTCACTTGGTGTCTCCTTTCTTTGGAGATGATTACTGAAAGGAGTCACTTCACTGTCCTATGTTCTTTTATTCTACTCAGCCATGTTCCTTACAGGAAACTGTGAACAGCTGAGGGCAGAATGATCAAACTCTGGTGGGTGATCAAGGGCTGAGGAAACAGCACTTTGGCAAGGAAAGAAGCAGATCCAGAGAATGCTTCTGAAGGGCTCATCCCCTCCCTGGCTTGCACAGAACTCCAAAAGTCCACATTATTATTGCTAAGTTGTAATAATCTGACTGAAGCCAATTTGAAGCTTTCTCTGGAGAAAAATTCCCTCCCTGCTCTAGTGAAAGCTTCTGTGTAGTGAAGGCTGTCAGAGGAAGGAGCTTGCCCCTGTTGGATAAGTGATGTATCACCAACTCCAGTAACAGAGAAAAGTTTACAAAGGGAAAACCAGAGTGAGAGGACTTTGAATCCTGCTCATCTAAACAGCAGATACTTGTGCTTTGATTCCCTTTGCACTGCTTGCCTGAAAACCAGTCTAACTAAAAAATAGCTAAAATAATGATCAGATCTATAAGGTTTTGGGTTGGGCTTTTTTTTTACTTCTGGGGCTTTTTACTTTTCCCTGTATTTCCAGATTTTCAAGGTGCTGCAAACTTGCAGATGATGATGAATTGTGGTTTTGTTTATGCAGCTAAACTGGCAACTCTCTAGGACTAATTCCATCACTCTGAAATTGAGAACTTGAGCTGGGTAGAGCTGCAGTTGATCCTACAGAGAGAAAAGTAAAGGATCATCAGTTTATGTTGGGAAATTGAAATGAGTTGTTTCAGTATCAGTGTGTGCCTCTGGTAGGGCACTCACAGGATGATCTATGGAAGCTTTTTCTTCTACCCTGACCTTTTCCAAACAGATGATGTTGGCACCCATAAATAGCAAACAGTGCAGATGGGCTTGGTTTTTCTTGAATAGACTGAGAGCAACAAGTGCAGTGAGTGGTACCTTGAATTTTGATTTGAAACTGAATCCCCAGGAGTGGGAAGGTTATTTGACTGCTTCAAACCCACTGAAATGCCAGCTTCCTCAAGAAGACTAATTTGATGGAGGGAAAAAAAAAATGAAGAGTTTGCTATTATATCTTGAAGATTGAACTGAGACAGGTCTTTTCATCTGGAGCTGGCTAGGTTTCTATCACATTTGAGTTTCACTCCTTGAAAATGCTGAATTAGCCCATCTGTTCACATTTAATTTTCCTTTTCTGCTGGGATTTGAGTTGGTCTTCTTGTGTGTCACTCAGGCACATTTCCAAAGTGCCTACATGTAAAGTAGTCATTGCTTTCTCCTGAAGCAGTGAAAATGATGCCTGCTCTCCTCAGCTAACAACAGCCTCCTAGGGTACTCTGTGGTACAGGGAACATCTGTCCCTGGCATGTGTGCACTCTTCATCTGTGCAATGCTTTTAGTGCTGTTAAATGATTTTTTTTTCCCAAAGAATTTACTGTAAGCTCTTTGCTGGGCAGTGTTGCTACCCCAAATTCTTTTAGCTACACCAAAAATAGTCTCACTTCGTGTAATATTTCCTTTAAATGAAGAGCAATAAGGATAATCAGCTGGAGCTTGTGGGTATCTTAAATTAGGAGAAATTTTAAGCAGCTTACAGAGGATTGGATGAACCATAAAAAA
>VWYE01018108.1:582579-650647 GCA_013398995.1 Alaudala cheleensis | reverse complement strand
CCGGCGCTGGGGAAGCGGCGGAGGCGCAACAGGTCCGCAACAGGAGCCGAGCCCAGCCCGGCCGTGCCCATGGCCGGCCGCGGGCCCGAGCAGGGCTACATCCGCACCGTGCTGGGCCAGCAGATCCTGGGCGAGCTGGACAGCTCCAGCCTGGCGCTGCCCTCCGAGGAGCGGCTCAGGCTCTCGGGAGAGCGCGCCGGGGAGGAGAAGGCGCTGCGGATCCACCGGCAGGTCCAGCAGACGCTGGCCAGGAAGAGCCGGGGCTCGCTGTACAATGGTGAGTGCCCTCCCCGCGCCGCGATGCTCCCCGGTGGCGGCGGGAGCACGGGAAGAGACCCGGGACACGGCCCCGGGATGGGACCCCGGCTGGCCCCTGTTTGCGGCTTCCCGGCCCTGGGCGTGCCGACTGCTCGGGCAGAAAATCGTCTCTCTGTCGCCTCTTCTTTTACTCTTTTCCCACCGCCGCGAGTCAGAAGTTTCTCTTTCCCAACATCCGCCGTAAGTTGGAGCGTGGAGGGGCCGCTCCGGGCTCTCCGCTGCCCGAGAGGGGAACCGAGCCGAAATTCCACTAATCCAACAGCCGCTTCATGTGCTTATTGTAATGCTTTTAGCTTTACCCACTGCTCCTCTTTGCGAAGTAAAATGAGAAGAGTCGTAGGGAAAGTTTTGCCTTGTTTAACCGTGAAATTAAAAAAACAAACAAACAAGAACTAAAAGTTTGGAAAAGTAACTCTACGAAAGGCATGAATGGGAAGCACAGAACGATAATGCTATCAGACATTATTTACCCAGTTCTTTGACATGCGTGGTACAAATTGACGTCAATCATCCCTCGCTTCCAAGATCTTGTAGCCAGGAGGCCAAAGCCGTCAGGAAATCTGCAGCCACACCTTGTGCCCCAAGCAGAGCCCGACCACAACGTCAGGCACCCACAGGGTGACTTTAACCCTCAGCCAGGTGCTGAGGGTTACAGGCAAGATGCTCGAGGGGTTTAGTTTTAACTATTCATGAAAACTTTATATGCCATGAAACTTTAATTTTGTTTTTAAATGGGAAGATATGACTGACTTGCAGACTACATGCATGTCCTTAAGGAAGCTGTCACCTTTCATTTGATAAAAGCTGTGAGACAAAAGTCTTTAAAACCATACTTCACTTATTTGTCTTGTCAGGCAGACAAATATTTTCTTGTTCTTTGTCTGGCCTCTATTTTTAAAAACAGCTCATGGCAAAAATGGACACATTCTGCTTGTAGAAATCAGTTGTGGAAATCACATAAACGGGTGCACAATGTGCAAGTCCTTAGCTTGGCTGCTGTCATTTAAATATGGTTTCCAAACACTTTTAGAGTAGCTTGATTTCTTTTTCTCTCAGCAGAGGGCCTGCAAAAAGCTTTTTAAGCAGTGGTTTATAAATGATACAGTGTCATGAACCTGAGCTCATGTCTCTAAACCATGCATAAAACACTATGAAAACAGAGTTCCCATGCTCTCAAGTCATCCTGGCTTGTCTGGAATACATCAACAGACCTGATGTATTTGGGGATAGTTATCTTTCTTGGTTTGCATTGTTTTTCTAAAGGTCAAGTATTTGATGCCCTTGTGTTTCTGAGATACCAAAACTTTTAAACTTCAGGATAAGGGGTGGAAAATGACATGTCTGTAGCATGTTTTGTTCATGCAGAAAATGAACTTTTCTTCTTTCAAACATATTTTTATGGGAAGTTGATGTACAATTTTTAGTCCCACTGCAAAACTCAGAAAAAAATAATCAAAACTGAAATTCATTCTATGAATTTATACATGTGTGTAATACACGTATATCTGTCTATATCTTAAATACATATAATATCATAGCCATTCTTGCATTTAACATGTTGAATTTCCTGAAAAATATATGTATACTTGCATGTGTGTCCCAATGTGCTTTCTATGTAGACTTGCTCAAAAGTGGGCCATGCTTTGAGAAACATTTGAATTCTGATGTGAAGGGAACTCTTTAAAAATATACTCTCTTTTACATGCAAAAGCATCCCTTTCTGTGAACTATAGCCCTTTTCTGGCTACATTCATCAAGGTTCCTATATTGTTTGCAGTTGCAGGGGAGGGTTACAAAGATTTAGAGGGAGCAGGAGCAGTCCCCTGTGATATAAGTGTCCTGTCTGTAGGAGTATTTCAGACTCTGCTCAGCAAGGTACTTAGTGCATGCCTAACCACAGTGTTCACAGCCATGCCTAAAATTAGCCAAGCACATAACCACTGGGTATGAAAAATCAGTGGTGGGAAAGGTCTTGCCCAGTGCCATCAATGCACACCCTTTTTCTACTGACTGTGCTGAAAACTGAAGCAATGAGAAGCAGTTTGTCAGCCAGCATAATTTCTCCTTAGAATTTCACATTAAAAGTATTTGCTTAGCCTTCAGCACTACTTTTGTATGGAAAAACCCTTTTTTTCCTCCTACCCCCATACTGTTTGTTGTTTCATGGCCTCTTCCCCCTTTTGGAAGGTGCATTTCTTTCTGAGAATAGAAATTCAGTAATCTTCAGATTTGAGGATTCCACCTGCTGCCAAAGGATTGAAGTTACCCATGTCCTCAACTCTCTTCAAGATGTTGTCAATAGCATTGTTAATAGCTTTTCAAGCAGTTCAACAACAGCTGCAACTTTTCCAGTTTACCCACTGCTGACCCTTTATAAATTAAAGATTTAAGGCTGCCCTTAAAAGTTTTGAACAACTAAAGCAGTCATATCAAATTTCTGGATGCTATTTAAGGATGGAAATGCAATGGTAGGTAGTTCCACCTTATCCAACTAAAAGTGGCAATTGGAATCATAGACTTTAATGTGTTTTCTCACACATGCTGTTTTTATTTTATGTACATTTAGGAATCTTTTGAACTTCATTCTGTTTATGAGTCCACTTGCCTCTGATCTTGTTCCTTTTGGATTTTGATTGGCATCCTTAAGGATCTTATCAGATCCTCACTGTGAAATTGAGGGAAGAATTGAGTAATGCATCACACAAAACCAAATGGCCCCATGAACTGCTGTCTGTGTACTGATTCCTTTTCTAACAAGTTTTATAAACAGTGTGTTTATTAAAAACCAACCAAACAAAAAAAATGAAACCAGAATTAAATCTTACATGATTTTCAAATAAACAGCATCAATATAAGAGGGTGGGAATCAGAGACTTATTTTTTCCTCACATTAATTAATTTCTAAAATTCTTAGCATTTTTTTGTTGCAATTGTTTTCAGGGACTCAGGGCACTTTTCCGTATTTAGCTTTCTATTTTGCAGAACACTGGCATGGTAACTGTTCCATAGTAATTTTCTGATTCTGTCTTTCTGGGGTAAGGAAGTAGAAAAAATATCCATTTGACTTTCAGTTTTAGTTGGTTTTGTTACATTCCTCACCTCTGCTTCCTGAGCCAGAAGAAATCTTTTTCTTAAATTTGAACCCTTGTGTAAATGTCCTAACCAACACAAAATGTTAGAAAAACTTTTCTGGGACCAGGCATGTGCTGGCAGAGTGATGGAGAAGCACAATCAAAAGGAAGGCTCTCTGATCTCGAGATGAAGGGATTCAGTGATGGTTTTGCTATGCCATTATTAAATGTCATCATCCAGGTGTGTGACAGTCCCTTAGTTCCTCTTAGACTGATGTGTACAGGTACAGCTGCATTGATGGATGCACTCAGAGGTTCAGAGCCAAAATCTGGTTTTCACAGTGTCCATCCAAATACAAAAGCACTGAAAAAGACTCAAAACAGAGAGTTACCACTGTACTAATTTAAGAGGGATTTGATACACCCAGCTCCTTAGTGGAGATAATTGTCTTTTTACACCTGCCAGATATCTCAGAGATGCCTCTTGTCGTCGTGGTTTTTGCAAGCAAAGCAAACATTAGGTTGGTCTGTCTGCAGCCAGAGGCAGTGATTCCTGGGGAGAAATTGCCAAGGCCTTGGGAGGTGCTGGGTTTGTCACATCCAGGGGAACAGAGGGGCCTTGAGAAGAGCCTCTATGGGATTTCTGCTCAGTCATCTGTACAGCCCCCTGCCTCCTGATACTGTAATTATTTTTTCTGGTCACAGAATTTTCTTGTAACTGTTGCAGTATCAGGTGACTTCTGCAGTTTTTATTTTAGGCGTGGAGAAGAGCAGAGGGGTTCAGTTTGCCTCCTCCCCTGACCACATCCAAGGTGTTCCTCAGCTGTTTTAGTTCATATTGACAGCAGAGAGGGAGCTGATAAGCAGTTCCACTCAATTGCCCACACATGGGTGTCTGGTGCTGTCTGAGATGCCTGAGTTGTCCAAAATACCCTTATGGGTTGACAGACATGATGCAGGGCCTGCAGCAAACCCATTTTTTCCTGACTGGCTGCTGGAAATCAAGTGTGGTGTCCTGTGGCCTCTCCAATAGTGTTTGTCCCCTGCAGATGAGTAACTGGATCATGTGTTTGTTTCCTGAGGAGAGAGAGACTTTTTGTGAGACTTAAAACACTGAGAATCACAGTCAGAAAGTTATTAGTCCTAACAGTAAATGAGAACATAATATAAATTTAAAAAATAGTAATTCATGGCTTTTTGAAATCAAACAGCAAAACAGTGCACTGGGTGTGTAGGGTTTTTTGTAGTATGGTGAAAAGAAACTGAAGGAAGCCTCGCTGGCACGAGCAAGTTCTGATCAGGTCACCTCTTCTGCATCTCATTACTGTTGGAAAGGCACAGCGTTTCAGTTCCCACTTTCTCCTTTACCACACTGACTTTTGGCACAAATAACCAGCACACAGTAAAAAGGCATGCCTTTTATGTCTGCCTAATAAATCTACAGGTAAAAGGCCAGCAAAATTATTTATTGATGTGATAAGAGCAAGCAAGAGATAACTGCAAAGGGAAATTCCATAGGTTGACATACGCTGTGTTTGTCTCCGAAAGAGAAAAATTTTTACTGATGGATAATTTCACAGGGAGACTGAAGGTGATAAAAGGGGACTGCTTGAAATATAACTGCATGGTACAGTTTTTGATTGACTGCATTTTTTATTGCGAAGAGGGGACTGTTAGATATGTAGTTTATCCTCAACTAGTTAATGGATGGTCTTGTTATCCTCTTATCCTCTTTTTTGTATTTTTATTTTTAATAAAGACAAGCTTAGAGTTACCTAAAATATACAAAAATTCTTTGCTGAGAGGGCCTTTATGCCCTAAGTAGATCACTCAGAATACTTTCTCATTAAAAACAGTAAACAGGAAAAACAAATACAAACTTTAAAGAAATAGAAATGTACAGGTATTTATATTTCAAGATTTATTGTATGAAAGTCCTTTAATATACAGCAATTAAGAAAGTGAATCTTTAAAAAGCCAGCACTTAGGTGAGATGGACTCTTTTTGGGCACCTGAAATAGTACATTGCTATGGGAATTACATGACAAATCAGACATCCATATAAATTTGTAGATTTGGGATATTGGTGCACATTTCTGGGGATTTTTTACAGTGTAAGAGAACAACTTCTCTTGCCTCTTTCTCATGTACTCAGGTAACCCTTGGGCCAAGGTAACCTTGTAATGTCAGGAAGGAATTATTACAATCCAAATCATGAGTTTGACCAAGCTGCACCATTCTGCTCTCATGACATGAAGTCACTGTGAATGTGTCCTAACAAATCTCTTCATATGTGTTTAAATCTGCCAAAATCAGAGAATTGGAAAGTATGATTATATAAGCAAAATAATTGCAATTTGTGATTGAATTGGGCCTCAGATTATCAGTGGGCCATTATGTTGTATTGTATTTTACTATATTATGGTATCCACAAAAGTGGTCTTCAGAAGTTTGGGCAAGTCAGTGATGGGTTCTTTTTTCTTTTCTGTAGTAACTCAGGTAATATTTGCTGTTTTGACAATTAATGGCCAGTTAACTTCTTTATTGACCACTGTTACCTGTTCAGCCTAGCAGGCCCATTTATGACTGATTTGAGGTCTTGCTTTCAACTTCTATTTCCCCTCTTTAAGCCTGTGTTCATTATATTCCTGTATGTAGATTCTCATAGCAACATGGAAAACTCATAAATAATTATTTCACTTGCTTTTAAAAGTTTTGTTAGTAGAAGCACTCACTCTTTGCAAATGCATTCTATTACTGAAAAAAGGAACAGCCTGAAGGTTTTGTTGGCTTCATTGGAGTTTTAATGGAAGAAATAATCACAATGCTCCATTTTCAGAGCTGGGTTGTGGAAAAAAAGAATCAGAGCAGATAAACTGTGGATCTCTGGCATTATTTGTAGGGCTAGTGAACCTTGCAGGTGCAGATTTGAAGAGCCACTGGACAATGAAACTTTACAGCACCACGAGCCATAGACTTTGTTCTCAGCCTCTTTGTGCTGTTTGGGTGGAGCACGCAGATTAGTGAAGCATTGTTTGCTCCAGTACATTGTCGTTAAATTAGCACCTGAGGGAGAAGAAACAGCGGCAGCTGAGGTAGACAGCTGTGAAATAAAGAGTCTATGCTCATTGTGTGCTGTTTGTTTACAACTGTACATGGTGAAATCTGCATTTCTCGGGTGCACAGTAACAGATACAGACATCAACCCATGTCTCTCAGCTCCAATCTACAGCTGCAATATTTTCATCTCTTGTGTACTTTGCATGTCATAGTCAGCCACTGTAAACCATGCATTTGCATATTTGCAGGTACATTCAAAGTGGTTGCAGTGAAAAATAAGTGTTCTTAGTTCAGTGATACTGTTTCTCAGCACTCAATCAGCTTGTTATCTGGGATATTTAAAATATCAGCTTGCTTTCCTAAAACATTTTTCATTGCTCACTAGACTCTTAAAAGATAAAAAGAACTCTAAAGTAAAGTATATAGGGAACTGGAAAAAAAATGGCTTGTATCCTCAGGAAAATGCAAATATCCCTCCATCATTCCCGTGTTCAATTTTCAGCTTACATAAATGTCAGTGCTGACTGTGACCTTTCACTAGTGCTGTGTTTCATCCTCTGCAACAATGCCATGTTTTGGTAAGATCTCACTAATGTTAATCTTTGGTTCCAGGCAGCCTGCACCGTGCATCCAGTGTGCCAGAGCGTGTCTATAACATGGGGATCACTGAGAATGACTTTGCACCAAGGTCTCCCTACAGTTTCTCATATTACCAGGCAAACCAGGTGAGGAGAGGAAGACAATGAGCTGAAATAAATAAAGTAGCCCACACATAGTTTATTCATTTTGTTGCCACAAATAATAGCATTTAGATGGTGTTACAAGGTTTGTTTGCTTGTTTGTTTTCTTCTTAAAACCTGACTTTTAGAAAATGGGGGTTTCATTTAGAAAATGAAATCTCTTAATGTTCTCCCTTCCTTCCAATGACTTCAGAGCCCAGTAGCCAAATTCAAGCCAGTCATACAGATGGGCTGTTTGCAGTGCTGTTGGGTTTGTGAGAATTAGCATCAGGGTAGAAAATGAAAAATCATATTTATACTCCACTAAGGCAAAGGCTGTGACCAGTCTGACCTTCATCCCTCCCACCAGGCAGCAGCTCAGTCAGCACATCTGTACCTCAGGGTGGCCAGGACCATCCTGCCCAGGCAAACAGAATTAAGCATCCAAAACCAAAGGAAAACAGATTGGTTTAGTTTGACAAATACTTTAGTTTTCACAAAGTAGAGTAGTTCCTTATAATTTAAAATACTCCTGTTGTAACCTGTTTTATCATTACAAGAACTCCAGCAGTACAGTCCTTGCAATACAATAGTGTTTCTAAACCATCTAATAATAAATTCTCTTGTTATTTTACCCAGCTTTTCTTGGGGTCATGGCCTGAATGCTGAGATAAATAATTGGTTTTCTGCAGGCTTTTTGACACAGCTCATAGCTGGTTTTGAACCCATTTTAAGGAGTGACTGGGAAATCAACACAGCTCAATAGCAATGCTCCTGCATAATCAATTTAGTAAACTGAAAGCATTTTGGCTTGAGAACAGAAACACTTATTTGGTAAATAACTGTGTATGAAGAGGGCAATCCTTTCCTAATTTTAGGTTACTCAAGAATGGCTTTTTGTCATTAAAAGAAATAGCCCAGCTTTTGAACAGTCAGTGAAGCAGGTCTGGCTATGTATAATGAGAGACAGAAGCATTTACCTAAATATATTTCATTCTCTGTCCTCCCATCCTCTATTCTTACCAGTCCTGCAGTCCATAATATTTGACCTGAATCCATTCCTTCCAGAAGAGAGCAACAAAACAGGAAAACTGGAGGTGACATAGGAATCACAAGGCAGGGGGTGGGGAGAAAAGAGAAAAAAAGTATAAGAGCTGTGAAAAGCCACAAGGTCTAGTACTTCACAAAAACATTCATTATCCCCAAACAACAGATTAAGATATCCTTGCATAGCTTCTGCAGAATAAACAGATGTATCCAATGGTCTTTGCCTGAGCCTGCCAGTTTCTATAACCTTTACTCCTTTTGTGAGTCTACTATCACCCTCAGTATCTCCTCAACAGTGAAATGAAGGGAATTCAGTCTGGCATCTATCTACTAAGCACTGTTCCTCCAACTAATAGCTTGTGTAAACTTCTCTGTTTACCCTAAAGAATGCCTTTAATATTTCTATGCTTTAACACAACATGGAAATGGAAAATATGGGGCTTTTTATGGTGGTATGCCCCTATATTTACTGATTTTTTAAAAAATTGGTCCATGACTCCTCTGTTTCAAAGCCAGATAGTGTCCCAAGTTGATTTCGTTCTGGATGGTTTTGAATGGAGTTAGAGAACAAGACAATGTATAAAAATTGAGAGGCCTTAAATGACACCTAAAAGTAAGAATTTTGGAGATACATCCTACAAAGAAAGGTTGGCAATGGACTTGTTGAGTTTAGAAAAGAGAAAATTGTAATGCAAGATGGTGATCCATTACTCTATCCCCATTAGGTACAAGAAAGAAAGGAAATAGTCTAAAATTTCAACTGTAGAATTAGGGAAATCAGTGGAATAGTGAAATGATCATTTTCATTTTCCTGGAATGTTATACAATCCCCTTAATTTTTAAGAGGCTAGACAAACAGGGAAGGGACTATCTCTTTTGACTAGATCCTACCACAAATGAACATAAGTGTTAAATAACCTTATATTAATAAGGTTATTATCAATATGCAGACATTTCAGTATAATATTTTTTATATTTGATTGATTTATTTTCTTCTGTCTATTAGCCAGCCTTGAATTTAGCTTTAGTAGCAGATGGTGGTGTTAACCCCCAATGAGTTTCAACAGAAAAATCTCCATTAATAATCAATCTCTTCATTACCTGTCCTAATTGACTTATGCAACTATTTTGAGTTGATGACAGAAGACTAGATGCTTAGACTTTGTCTTCTGATGTTTAGACTGTACTTCTTCTTGCCTTCAAGAGGGAGATACAGAGAATTGTGTCAGAATCCCATTTGATGCACAACATATGCAATGTTCACATGTTTATTTGTTTTGATTCTAAGAGTAGGCTGTAAAATTTTTGTCTTTACTTCTTTTGATTTGATTTCTCTGGTGCTAATCCTGTGGCTCCTGTTGTTTTGTGCCCCCTGGAGCAGGTTGCCTCCCCATCCTCCTACACGAATGGCTGGGGGACAAGGATTGCTTACAGGACGATGGAAGAGAGAGCTCAAAGGCAGCCTCTGAAGAGACTGGAGGTTTCACCCCAGCGAAATCCAGAAAGATTGGCCTATGTGTCCAAGGATTTTCACTATGATGGAGGGATTCCAGCTGGATTCTCCATGAGGCACGGAGACAGCCTGAGATCCAGTGGGACTGTGCCACCGAGGTACGCGTGCTCCGAGATTGTTGGTTACAGCCTTCGCGACTCCGTGCACAGGGGACGCTCCTTCAAGAGACAATCCCGCCTGGGGACTGTCAGTGATACTGTCCCTGATGGTGCCTACCCCAGCCCCACTGTCCCTCTGTACCACCAGCCTGGCAACAGCCGCAGCATGACCAACCTCCTGGAGAAGGAAAACTACCTGGCCTCGGAGAGCGCCATGGGACAAGTGAGACACCCGACCGCGTCCCGTTTGGCCCAGAACAGGCAATCTGTGAGGTCCAGCTTCTACCAAACAGCCTTCAGAAACACACAGAGCAGGAGGGAAGTTTCCCAGCCAGCTTCAATAGCCAGTGTCACTGCAGAAACGGATGGGAAGAGGATGCCAGTGACAGCTGCTGTGGCGGCAGCAGGGAGAAATGGGTTCCTGCAGAGTGAGCAAGTGACCCTGAATGGATCTCAGCTCGGGTAAGCACAGTGCAGGACCTGCCTGGGCTCTGGGCTGTCTCAGCTGACAGGAACGTGCTTGTTAGAAAGTAACCTGATAGCCTGTGGTTCAGCAGCCAGCACGTATGAAATATCAGTGCAGAGGAGGCAGAAAGTAGATTGGCTTTTAAAAAGCCACATCCGCTGCAACGGAGGAAAGGGGACAAAAAATGTATGTGTATGTACAGTGGAAGGTCTGCACCTCCTGCTGAAGTTTGGGACACCCTTTTGCCAAGAGTTAATTTTATCAGGAGACATGTAGCCACTGAGTAATTTACAACCTAAGTTGTGTGTACAGTACACAAAATTGTATTGGCAACTTTTATGCTCAGAAGAGCCCATAAGATATTAATGCTTAGATTCTCATGAGAATAGGTCAGAAATCTTTCAGTGGAGCAGCTTTTGGCAGACTGACAATTTCCAGTTAAAAATCCCTCATGGTTTCAAGGACACCTCTTAGTTATTATAAACTTCAGATAAAAACACGGAGCAGAAATTTCAATTAGCTCTGTAGCACCATCCATCCCTAGAACAAATACAAACTGCTCTGAGTCCCAAAGCCCCAGAGCTTCTCACTACCATGAGATCCTACATGCTCTGAGGGAGTTATCTTAATTTGAAACTCTGTTACTTCCATGCCAAAAAGTCCCAAATCTGACCCCAGACTGCATGAAAATTGTTTAAAATACTGGAGAAGATTGTTTGGGTTTTTTCCCAAAATTACTTCCCCCACCAAAAATTCCTTTCAGAGAAGATTTCAGAATGTTTAAAATCTGTTCCATTTTCAAAAGAGAAACTTCATTATTTCTGAATTTCCCCTCAGGAGTGAATATCTTTTCATTTTAGAATAATTCTGAATGTTTCCAGAGCTGTTATGTTTCTGTGAACTGAATAAGCCACTTGGTATTCAGGAGATGGTTACTTGCATGTTTATTCTGGTTTATGTTGTTATTTCATAATTCAAATAGGATCCTAAAATTCCTGTTTAAGTTAATCATAGTGCAATTTACAACGTTATTAAGAAATGGCTTTTTGCCCATAACTGTGTAGCTGTAAAGTTCATTTTTCCAAAAACCTTGCTTTCTTCTTTTTCTGAGTTTCTTACTGTGTGAGAAAAGGCATCACCTGATATCACTGCTATGTGCACATCAGATATTTTTTGTTGTCAACTACATGTTGTGTGTTATGATTATATTTGCAAACATATATGGTGCTATGTTCACTTCTGGTCTGGATTAAAATTATCACCTCTGGGTGATGCAGGACTTGAGAGATCTGGCATTAATTATGGTGACTTTTAAGTATCCAGACTTTGCTGCTAGTAAGTCCAAAAAAACCAGCTAAGAGCTCACAACAGCTAAAGATTTTGGAGTAGTAATACTGAAAATAGGTACCTGGCTTTGTTTTTCAGTAAGACAATTTACAAACATATATCCCATTGATTTAATAATCTGCTTAACTTTTGGCACATTCTTGAATGCATTTCTGAGCCACAACCAATGATTTTTATCTTGAATTACATGTAGGAGCAATTTTGGCTTTTCTTTTGCAGGTGCAGACACTGGAATCTGGTTGTCTGTCTGTACAAGCATCAAGCAAAGTATTTAATACCTGCAGATGTAAAAATCAGTCCTGAATCATTCTGCAAGGCTTGATTGGGGCCATGTTAACTCAGATGGAAGATTTGTGATCTATTGGAAAACTTTGTGAGGGCATAATTCCTTAAGCCACAGTTTTTAGGTTCAGCATTTGCTGGAAGCTTTCTCAGTTCAAGGAGTGTGTAGATGCTCTCAGTTTTCTTGTTATTTCTCATTCTCTCATTTTAAGGTTCCATTTATCTGCCATATTGCTACCTTACTTGTTGCTCCCTTAGTAATGTAAAAGGGGGAAAAGGTTTTTTGGTTTTGGCGTAATTTAATTTTTCCAGAAATCTGTACCTTTTTTATGCAGGTCACAATTTAAGTCTTTCCAAGTGAATTAAGAGAATGTAAAATAGTTGCATAAGGTTAAAGAGAAGTAGTGGACAAGCTGTGTATAGCATTTGAAACCTATCTAAAAGCATATTCAAACTCCCTGTAAAAGAATGAGCTCATGCTATGAAAGCAAAGTAGAAAAAATCAGAGTACAGAGATGCAATCTCTGTATCTTCTGGTGAAGTGAATCACTTAAGAACATCCTTACAATTAAGAGCTTAGAAAAGAGAGAGACAACCCAAAGGTGTCTGAGAAATGCAGACTCTGACCTCTAAATGCGCTGAGAGCTGCCACAAAATTATTATGTATGCATTTGTCTCAAAACTGGTATATTTTAGCAATTAGGATGAAGTCAAATCATTTTTCTGTTTAACAACCTTTGCCTGGCTGCCCATTTGTTTGGTGTCACTTCATGTGCCACAGAGCTGATTAAGTTTGCCTGTAATGGAATCTTTGCATCAAATTCTGTTTTGAGAAGAGTTAGGGTGCTGCAGGTCTATGAATACCATTGAGGGTCAGAGATGGTGTTGCATCCCTTACTGCTGCCAGACAAAACACTAGGGAACGTTATTTTTAACCAATGGGGAGCAATCCAAGTATGGCAGTGCACGACAGGAGAGAAATCCTCCGCATGAAGGGACAACTGTGTGACTGCTGTCAGTCTCAGGGCAGAGCTGCAGCCCCTGCTGCAGAAACACACTCTCTGCTTGTCCATGCATCCATCTCATCCTGGCAGTGGCTCCTGATGGACTTTCACTCCTCTGGGACACCCTTGGCATCCTGAGGTTGAGTTCCCACATAAATTCCCTGGTGTGCCCTGAGGGATCAGCTCATGCATCAGCCTTGACCTTGGGAAGCCAGTGGTTATAGGTCTCTCCACCTGCTGGTCAGTGAAATGCCACAATTAGTACACCAGAGATGTCTGCTGCTCACAGAAGGTGACTGAATTTGGGCAAAACACTCCAAAATTATTGCTGTGTCCAACAGGTAGACATGGTCACATGCAGGTTTATAACACGGTCTCAAAACCTTTGCTGATTTAAGAAATGTAACTAAAACCAAAGTTTGAAAAGCCTGTTCTTCAGTTCCACTACAGAGTAAAAAGAAAAAATATGATCTGGATAATTTTCCATATTCCACTTTTCTTAATTATAATTTAATATTTTTACTTAGTTTAAAGAAAAAAAATTACAGTTTCAACTTTAATATATATCCCAGGTACTCATTTTAATGTAAAAGGCAATTGGGTTAAAATTTCTAACTACAGATTCATTTGCTGAGATGATTATCAAGTAAATCATTCTGATTCTGGTAGCTCTGCAGTAGGGAGTTCTTGCCAATTACTGCTTGTTTCACTGTGGGTCACAGACTGCTCTCTCATCCCTTTCTGGCCACTGGCACATCTGCTGCTACAAATCGATCTGGATTTAACAAAAAAAAGAAATAAAATGCTCACATTCTTGTCAACTTTCCTCTCCCCATTTCTTTATCTGAGTGCAGCATATTTGAAACCAAAAGTAAATAAGTCTAGGGAACATAACCACCTGTCCCAGAGCTAATGCACCTGATTGTGCCATTAATTGTTTTATGTTCCATTTACTGGGGGAAAAATGTGTTTGGTGACCTCTCTTTCCATTTTTTATATGATTGTCTAACACAATCATTATTTCAGCAAACATGCTGGAAGTTGCAAGGGAAGTGGTGGCACATACCTTTGATACTCTCTACGTAGGCTCTTAACCACAGGATCTCTACACACTCATTTTAAAGAGTGGTATTCTTATTTTTTCTCACCTGAAAAGGGGCTTTGCCCATCTATTTCAAACAAGAACAACTTCCTTTTTTGAAAAAAAAGGAGGTTCTGATTCCTGCATAGGTGTAGGAACTAAGGGAACTAAGACACTGATGAAAGGCATAAGGACAAATATAGAAAAAAAAAATCATCACACTATTGAGGAACACATCAAGGTACATTCACAGCCAGTAATAGTCACTCTGACATGGCTATGGCCCACTTTTGACCCTCATCCACTTCTTCATCCTTCCTTTCACATTCTTCATTCATCAGCTGGATGGAAACACTGATAGAAACATCCACTGATATTTCCATTTTGTTGTTAGAACTATATGCTTTCTCCAAAACCACACTTCTATTTATGACTTTCTCTTCCCCCCGAATATCAGTATCTCTTAAAGCCATTATGATATTTTCTGCTACTGGAAAGGAAAAAAAAAATCTAAGAAAAGCTAGAGTTACATGAAAAACACAATAATCCTAGTTTTACAAGGCTGATGATTTCTCTGCAGCCTTTCTTCACTAGATTTCTCTGTCTGTACTTTTAAGGAGCCCGGAAGTGGAGATGACACTGGAGCGTGCAGTGAACATACTGAAGAGTGAAAATGCACAGTCCACCCCCAGAATCCTTGCTGCAGTGACTTTCATACAGCATGAGTGCTTCCAAAAAGCAGATGCCAGGAGAAAAGTAAGTAATTGCTCTTTTTTTGCCAGTTACAATCAGATGGAGTAAGTAAGAGTCTGTACTTTCTGGCTTTGTGTGCCAACATGAAAAAAAGGAAGGCAGTCCAGGTAACCTTATAGGATACTGATGTAAGATATTTTCCCTAAAATCTATTTATGTGTTTTGCTGCAGATTCTGTTCAACCCACTCAGTGTATACCCACACAGTCTCCTCTTTTTCAGGCTGAATAAAATTAATTCTTTCAGCCTTTATAAATCATGGGGTCTGAAATTTTTGTCAATATAGTTGCTCCTGTCTCTCATTTTTGACTTGCATGCAGAAATATCCCAAAAAAGAAAATTCTGAAAACAGTTCTAACTCATCCAAGTTTAAGGGTTTATTAGGACTGCACAAATGTGTTTAAAAAGTACATGGATAAGCAAAATGTTCAGGGCTTGCTGGAACTGTGTCCATGCATTGGTACATTGTTTAGATTAACCAAATTTTCAAGTCTCTTACAAGAAACTTTTTAAGTCTCTTACAAGTTTTTCGAAAGGATATATTAAAAATATTCTCTTCTTCCTTTTCTTTAAAAGTCACTACTGAACACAAATATGTCTTTCATGTTGAACAGCTCTGTACATTAAAGTGTAAAGCAATAATTTATTTTAACCATTAAAAAAAAACATTATTACATCTGTTTTGGTTTATAATATGCTCAGTAATCCCAGCCTTACCTCCATAATCATGTGTGTGCAGTCCAGTTCAGTGACAGCCAAACATCTCTCAGTCCTTTTGACTGGCTTTAGGGTGTGCCAGAGTCAGTTTTGGGACAAAATAACAGTAACAGGTGGCAACCTTAGCTTCAAACTTAGGACAGAGCTTCAGAACTGAATATCTGAAAGTGAGTTATTATACAGACCTCTCTCAGGCAGCTTCCCAGAAAAACAAGTGGCTGGGTAGTGTTCAGATTGAAGCAGTCAGTATGAAGCAACCTTCTAGTTTCCTGTCCATCCCACATATCCTCTCATGAGCTTTCCTGTTTGCTTCCTATCAGACTTGTTCATGTTGGCATTGTCTTGTGTCCCCTTTATAGCCTTTCAGCCTGCATTCTTTGTCTATTGTTCCCTGATAGTTGAGAGTTTGGGGGTCTAGTGGTTTTTCTGTTTCTGTGAACTTCTCAGTATTTTGGTCAATTTTGTCTACTAATGAAAATTTAGAAGGACCAGTCAATAGCTCTTGTAAATTCTCGGCAAATTAGGTTGAAATAACACTCCTTTTACAAGAGCTATAAATGCCTTAAAATTACTGACAGAAAGTCTGCATAAATATTTTTTAGAACCAGACAACTACAGTATTGGTGTCAAAAGGGCTGATTTACTTTAATAAAACAGGTTGATGTGCCTTCAGCATGCTCTATGCACCACTGCCCTCACAATACATGTTCCTGTATTCCCTTCTGCTGGTGTTTGTGTGATTGCTGGGTGATTGCAGGGGGAATCAGGTCAGCAGAGCAGGACAAAGAAACTGTGCCTTTTGTGCAGATCAGAGGAGAGGCTGCCAGGCTGTGTAGTTTACTCCATGAAGGACAAAAGGCTTTATTACATTCCATTTCTTCGTGCTGCCAACACCTGCCGGTTGTACTGAATTCTTTTTATCATTAAACTCTGGACTGTTATGACACTTGTATCAGATTTCTGTCTTTCATGTGCTGTTGATTCTGCACAAGGGTGAGTTTGTCTGGAAAACCGTGGAGCATTTTGAGATGCTGGAGGAGACCATTGGCAATTGTACATTAATGTAAGGTACATCCCATAGTAAATTCTTGAGTCAGCTCAGGCTTGTTTGTGTCATATCACAGTTTGTATGGGATTCCTCATTCACCACAACAAACTATTAGTTTTCATACAGCTACTGTAAAATAACATCTTTTAAATCCTTTATTCATTTGGGGCCAAAACCTCGTTTTCTGAAGATTTAAACACTGAAAAGTAGTCTTTGCTAAATGTGGGTAGTTGGGTAGATAGCTGGCTAACAATGGTTAATGGTTAATGTTCTACATTTACTATTTTTTCTTCTGTGTGGCACAGTTAAGAAGTATTAAGTATAATGTATTGGTTTTTTATATACTTTCGACACAGGCATTGGGAATAACACTGTCTTTTCATCAGGCTGGTTGTTGAGGGGAAAAAAAAACTGCTTATAAATGTTCCAGAATTAAGTCTCAAATATTCATTTCATCAACATGGAAGCTAAACAGCAGAGTGATTAAATGTCTTGTCATCTTGTACAAATCTGTGGCAAAGCTGGAAGAGATTTAGTGTCATTCTCTGATATTAATTATGAAAACATGTTGCCTCCTCTAGTTGTGGATTTTAAGTATTAGTCATACAAAAGCCCAGAAGTTAATAGTCATGTCCAAATGATTAATGATCTGTGCTTCAAATCTCTCAAATAGGAGCAGATGAAAGGAGTTCATATAACTATTTGAATGTTTGCTGGGGCAGGGGGAGAGTGGAGTTTTACAGCATCTGACTGTTCTCTGCTGTGTTTTGTTTTCCTCACAGGTTTTCTCCCTCGGTGGCATCCCCAGACTTTTACAGCTCCTTGAGGTTCAGAATGAGGACATTCAGCGGGCAGCATGTGGTGCTCTGAGAAACTTGGTGTTTGAAGACAATGACAACAAACTGGAAGTGTCAGAGCAGAAAGGGATCCCACTCCTGCTCCGCCTGCTCCGGCACACCAGGGATATAGAGACCAAGAAGCAAATCACAGGTAGTGTTTTCTCTGCAGTCAAGCATGAAGTGCTTTAAGTAGTGCAAGAGCTTGCAGGGAGAGGTACATGACTGTTTACTTAAGCCCGTGACTAAACACAAAAACATTGTCACCTACACTAAGCAATTCTTGTAGGGTAAAATTCCAAGGTCCTTACTCAAGACCAGTCTTTCAGTCAACAACAAGAGATTAGGAACTGCAACTTCCCCTCTTAAAGCTTCTTCAGAAATTACATGAGTCTTCTTGCAGGAAGCCTTTAGTCCCTGATATTCCAGAAAAGAAAGCCAGGCTCCCTATGGGTGCCTGAGACCATAGTTAATGCCTGCTACTTACGCAGCACTCAGCATTCATTTTTTGACTCTGTGCTGACAGTGCCTACTGGAAGTACCTTGTTGAAGACTCACCCAGAACTGTTGTGTACCATGGACAGAAAGTGGTTGTTCTATTTCCCACAAACTCCACTGCCCCAGATTCCTACTTCATCCCTGCAGTCCCGTGTGTCCATAGTGTCTCTTGGAATTCCACTGCTTGTGACCCACATTCTTTCTAATTAGCACACAGAGGAAGAGCAGGCTTATTTTTTATAAATGGAAAACATGAATAAATGAATGGGGATTTCTTTCAAGTGATCTTTAAAGACACCAGAAACAAAATCTATTAAGAGAACAGTGTGTGAAAAGATACTGAAGTTGTCAAGCAGCCCTGTCCTGAAGCAAAGACATGTTGAGACCTTCTGTAATTCTGCATTCTTTAAAGTATTTGAAATACTCTGCTCCCTAAGCTGGAGAACAAAGCTTTGTATTGTTGGCTCTTTTTTTAGCTCAGTTCTGCAGCTCTGCAACATTAAAATGTTTTAAAGTCTTTCACACTCATCAGTTGCAGAATTGGGTCACACAGTAATTTAGTGTATAGTGCCTTAACTCTCAGTGCTGTTACAGGCCAGTGAGGGGAGCAGTGAAAATGGTGGTAGAGTGGCCAGAAAGCCAATGCTCTTTCCTAGGTAGCAGTGTCATAATTTCTGACAAAAATGTTGATTGTGCCTGATAACTCACATGTATATTGTGGATATTTCTGTTTTTCCCTTCACCAATGTGGAAATGGATAAAGGGACATCTTCTTTCAGCAATTACTGCTGTCACTGAAACAGAATGTTTACTCACAAAACAAAGAAGACACCAAAAAAATATTTATGCCAAGCAGGATGATGTAGCTTGTGTAAAGCAAAATATTATTATGTGCTTTTATGCCTATCAGTTGCAAAGGATAGCTTTAAAAATACATCCAGAGAGAATTATTTCTTGCTTTGTTCAAGACCAAATGTGCAGCCAGGAGGAAATGCACTGGGTACCTTAGTGAAAATGGCCACTCAGGCATACTATCTGCCATCACTTGAACAATTCTTCCAGCTCCCTAGCAAGCTGTAAGGAGCCTACAAGAGCAAATGGCAGTCTGGATGAATGAATTTCACCCCTTGCGTTGCCTTTGGCTTCACACAGGACTAGTGGAATATCATATCCATGCATGCAATCTCTCTAAAGTGTGTATTTCCAGGAAAAAGTAAATGTGAAAGATTTGGCCCTACACTAGTCAGCACCAGAAGTCCATTTGTCTTTCCACATCATACATATTACGTGCCTACTTTGACAGTAAATTAGGGACTGCCAGATGTATGGCACCATATTCAGATAAATGTCTTTCCCCATAAGAGATTAGTAAAATAATCTTGGTACCTGATAATACCTCATTGAATTGTAGTGAAAGACTCCTGGCCAAGGATTGAAAGCATGCAATATTAATTAATAAAGATGTCTAAGCTCAGCAGAGGGAAGTTTTTTGTTTCTACTGCTGTGTGGGAAGCACTCCACCTGACAAAAAATATATGAACATAAGGAAGTTTTAGGAGAGAAGGAAGTTAAAACTCTGAGACAGAAGTTTTCTGATGCTGTACTTCATTACCTGTCAGAAATATAGTACTTGTGCACATGAGATGAGTAAATCTCAGCCTTAGAAGCTTATCTTTAAAGGTCACTGGTTTATTAGGACCATCAGTGTTAGACAAGGACTTACCTAACATTAACCCATATTTTCTAATATGTTCTCAAAGAATACTTTGATGGCCTGTATTTTCTTCAAGACCCAGGCTTAGGGATACAGGCTGAGCCTAGTCATGTACTGTGCCTTGTATTGTGCTGTGAAAAGACTGAGAGCAACCAAAGTGTGTGGAGATAAATACTCAATACAGCATGTGCTGTGACTGCCTCAGTCTGTGAACACATAAAAACCACCAAAGCAGCTTTGTGCTGATGACAGGGGTTTGAAAGCTGCTCTGGACCAGTCTGCCTAATGCCCCTGTGCAGGAAAGAGCTGCCCAGTTTCTCTGCAATTTCTGTGCTCACTGAATTTGACTGAATTTGATAGCTTCACTAAAGCACTGATACACATTAAGTAAAGAGAGACTTTGTCCTTTCTTTGGCATGCAAGCTACTTGGAAATCTCTTAGGAAAGGAATGAGGTTTCTCCTAAATTTTAGGAGAGGATGTCATTTGGAAACAGCACAGGAGCTCAGACAGGACTGGAGTTTTATTGTATTTGGAGAGCATACTGAGGAACAGAAATTTAAATGGCTGTGGCATGAAAGAACCAAAAGATTTTAGCTTTTGAAGGTAAGCCAGATGAGCCTACAGGGAGTAGCTAACCTCCTGATCTTGTTATCATGCAGCATAAATATAAGAAACGAAAGAAAACTTTTCCTGCGGGTAAGATTACAGCAGAAGCAGAACTGTCATTAAAAGAAATGTATTTAAAAGCAGACCCCACCCATTTTTCCACATAACCATCTAAGGGAAAACTATGCTCCTAAGAATATAGCATAGGTGCAAGGAAACAATCCACTCCTAAAGACATTTTCTTTGTGCACAAATTCATCCACACCCAGAATACCACTGAGAGAATCCTTCTGAGCCCAGAAGGACAGTTCCTGTGGGTAAAGGTAGGGTTTTTGTTGGAAAATTTACAGTGAGAGCATTATCTCAAATTCTCTTCTGACAATTCTAAGTATCTGCCAGTAATTCCAAATGTATTTGTTCTTTTTAAAGGTGTATTCTGTACCTGTGCCATTCCTTGCATTAGTGCCCTTCTGTCTTCACATGCCTCACTTACCAGTGCCCTTTGGACTGCTTGTCTGATTTCCTGTAAGCCTTACCTATCCTTCAGAAAAGTACATTCTTCCTTTTATCCCCTGACTCAGAGGCTGAAGAGCTGATCCCAGAAGAAGGAATGGGCTGCTCCTGGCTGGCTTTTGTTATGATTTTACTGTTGCTTACAATACCTGAAATTAAATTCAAAGTGTAAGGAGATACAAAAGAAACATTTTTGTTGTTGTTGTTGTGAGCTGATGAAAGGAACATTCAGTAATACTCTGCCAGTGTGTGGAGGAGGAGGTCTGTGAAACTTAGAGCAGCAAGCTGGAGGAACAATGAATATCTTTGTAGTGAAAAGCAGAAATATGTGTCATTTTCCAAGGGAAAAGTACTTTAAAAAGAATTGTTGTCTGTTGGAATAGAACATAATAGAACCTGATAAATTCTGCAAGATTATGTTTGAAATTTGTTTTGGAGATTTTGAATTGACAAGGTTTGTAGCATTACTTAATGATTTGTTTAGTGACTAATGTCTGGACAGAAGCAGCCAACCTGTAAACTCTCTGCACCTCCCATCTCTCCTTTTTATGAGTTTGTTTTCCCTTAGCTTGTGCTGCTTTGGTAATGGAGAAGGGGATTGAGGCAGATGGACAATACAGAGCCATGGAACACTGCACTTCTTGGCTGGGCACTAGGCTGACTATGTAGAGATTTTACTTCATTCACATGGATAAATGTGTCTTCCTTTTTGCCCTGTTTCCATGTCCCTGGATCAGGGCTGGTGAACACTTACCAGTCCCTTCTGCTTCTCATCAGACTATCAGTGCCAGGCAGGCTCTTCACTCATTAACATCAAGGGATATGAGATTAAGTCTTTCAAAGCACAGAGGAGTCTTTTTGCCTCTCTGATTTTATGGTGGATATTGCAGGTTTGTTGTGGAATCTGTCCTCCAATGACCAGCTGAAGCACCTGTTGGTGAGAGAAGCCCTGCAGACACTGACTGAAGCTGTCCTCATCCCCTACTCAGGCTGGCCCGACAGAGATTACCCAAAATCAAGTGTTCTACCCGACCCTGATATCTTCTACAATGCCACAGGATGCCTGAGGTGAGCAATATCCAAAGAAATAGTGATGACAAAACAGGTCTGCACAATTATTTTTGGATAAATACACAGAGTTCATCTCAAGCCACAATCACTTTTCCTGCAAATAGATGACTTAGAAAGGGGACATGGTACCTACAAGCACACTAAAGTGTTCTATTTCCAGCTGCTACCAAACATGCTTGTTTGAACATATTATAATTTGTGACTAAACTGATTAGAAAGTGATTCAACTTAGATTAGGGAAAAGCCAGAGAAAGCCCTGTCCAGCCTTTTGCTCAAGTTCAAACAAGTTGCAGCCATGGGGTGGAGGAATAGATTTATAGTTGTGTATTTAGTACTGCAATCTGCTAGACTCGTGGACACAGTAGCAGTTACTATAGACCAACACCAAAGGCCTCAGTGAACACACCCCTAAATGGCTGAAGTATAAAAATCTCATCTTCAATAAAGACACCTTTAATAGTTTATAAAATGGAGATTCTTTGTGAGTTCAAAGTCATTGCACTTAAAGTAAGTTCACACATTTAAAAATGCACAAAAGGACATAGTTCGAACTGACTTACAACTGCAAAGGCGTGACCTGAGGTTTAAACTCCGTCCAGTAGAGTAGAAGGAATTAAGTTTGGAATTTGGAGGCTGGAAAGCTGCCCATTTTGCCTCACACATATCTGCTATGCTGACAAGTCCTATAGCATAGTAGTTATATGTATGGCATTGATTTTTTCCTGTGCAAACAGCTGTTTATGAATCGTGTGGTTTCAGAAGACAAATGAATTGTAAGCTATACAAAATACTTAGCAATAATACACCTTCTTCTGCAGGAACTCCTGTCAGCCCACTAACTACTAATTAACTTCATCTCTAAGTAATAATTAACTTTTATTTACTGTGATGACTCAAAAACAAATACAAAGAAACATTAACCACCCATAAAAAAACCTCTCTGGCTAACGCTTAGTGCTGTTGTCTAGGAAATAAAGGACGTTGTCTTTTGTCATATTAATTAGCCCAAGCTGCATTTGTGCAGAAACCAGTCTGGCTGCTCCTCTCTTGGTGTTTGGACTCTGGAACTGTCCCTTCCCTATGAGGCAGCTGATGGGGGCACAGATCATTCTCAGGTTTAGCTTGGTGGTGTTCTTCCTGAGCTTGTTTCAGCAGATGGACACACCTTGTTATGTGACAAATAAGGTGTAACAGGACCTGAGTTCTTTTAAATGAAAGTAGATTCCTGGGTTAACCTTGCTCTGGACACACATCCAGCGCTTGGGGTTGCTCCAGAGTTGCTATGAGCTCTCCAACCTTAATTAAAAGTCTCTAAAACTGCCCTTATGTAAGTGCTTAAGGATACATTATCTATTTTAAAAATATAGTACTGCAATCTGCGTCCTTCTCATTTTTAAGAGCTTCAACACTGAAAATTAGAAATAGAAAAAGAAGGGCTTGAAAGTTCCCAGGTAAAGATGATCTGCAAGATTGCCACATATTTTCTAGCGGAGAATAGTTTTTAATGAGGCTTACTTATTTGTACAGGCTAAAAAGCTGAGATTTTTAAGATTAATCAGTTTGCATCTCTTCTCTGGAAACTGACCCACCTCCCAGATTAGGTCACTAGAAGTATTCCTTCCTTATGTATTAATAACAAAAAATCTCTGCCTCAATAAAAAGAAGAGCCATGGAGTAATAAAAGTGTGCACTGAGGGAATTATGTTACTTATGAATATGTTTAAAGAGTCTACTTATTTGCCAGAATATAAATCTGTAATTAGTCTTCCCTTTTGTAATGCTAACATGTTTGTTGGGCATGTTGATAAAGTCTATAGCCTGCAGCTTCTATTAGAGGGTAAAAATAGTACTTTGAAGTGCAATACATTATGCTTAGTACTGTACTTAGTTACAGAAGAATGCCAGAACTTCATCTCAAAAAATTTCCATACAACTCTGAAAGGGACAACCACAGCCCAATCCCAACACTAGCATCTGGTGGGGGCATATGCACTGCACCACACCATTACCAAATTCAAAATTAAAGCTTCCTTCACCCTCTTTGAGAAAACAGCAGCAGGAGAAGTGGATCCACATCTAGCAGATAATATTGCAGGTACATCCAAGCACTGGGATGAGTGCATGACCAGACCAGTCCCCAGGTACTGCCAGAAGTATTGCGGGGTCCTGGATCTCGGCGCCTGTGTCGGTGCATGCAGTCACTGATAAGGAACTCAGACATTGGAAGGATTTGATAATCCCCCTCTCTAGGTCTGTATTTTGTCTTAAAACCCTGTGAGAAGCAAAGCTTTACAGAAACCACAGATCACAAACTTTATGCAACAAAAAGAAGCTGTGTACACCACGGAATTCTGCATTGGCAGTTAAAATAAGTAATGGTGTTGTTTAGTTGTGAAATATGATAAAAAGCACTCTGCCTGGGCCCACAGAGTAAGCCAAATCAACAGACTTCTCTGGTTGCCTGAAAATAAGCTGAAGGAGTAAAATTGGTTTATTAAACTATCTAGAGGAGTGTTACAGACATTTGTGGACAAGTCCTGTAGGATTTTAAAGATAAAGTCACTTTTTCTTGGCCTGAAAGTCCTGCACATAAAACTTCTGCTTCCAGCTGGAGTACCAAGGATAAAAATCTTCAAGATATTTCGCCATACTCCGAAGAGTGTGAATAAGAAAGGATAAGATCCAAGCAGCTTGTAGAATGCATGGTTTTGAATATTATTTTTTTTTACATAAGTGAATCTCTGGCATGTCTTTTCCTCTGAAAGGAAGGCTTAGTGGAAGCTGTTTGTATCACACCTTGAAAGCTGATAATTAACTGGTTCCATTTTTATCTTGAAATACCTTTTCCCAGAACTTCTGCAATGCTGAACTTTCCCAAATTTATACAGTTACCACATTTTCCACTGAAAAACATTTCATTTAAGTGCTGAAGCTACTGTACTTCACTACAGAGCCTTCCTTTTTAACTTCCCTGTAACTGAAGCATCCTGTGTTCCTATGTATCCTGGTTTTTCAAAACTTTCTAGACAACTATTTCCAGGATAGTCAGCCTATCCTTCACACCTCTCTCTCTTTGCCCAGATAACATCTCTCTTCTCAGCCAGTAAAATAAAAGTCATCCTTCTTTTTTCACTATTTTTCACAGTTTGTCTGTCCCAGCTCCCGTCTAAGATTCTTGGGAATTACACAGTGACTCCCAAGGAGAGTGGAAAGCTGTATTTGGAGGAAATTGTATCATTACATTTCAGCCCAGGAGGCTGCGTAAACATCTGCTTCCATTTACTCTGGAGAGAAGTGAAGCCAAAGCTCTCCCCGTGTGTTGAAAAGCTTGGACTCGTAAAGACAGCTTCTAAAAGAGAATGTAAAACAAATGACTGATGATAATGAGTCTTTGAACCAAGGCCTCTTGCACAGTATTGCCATTCCTTTAAGTTTATTTCCATCCGTTCTTATCTTCTCTTGCCTCCTCTTCAGTCTATCTGCTCCCCCAGTTCCTGAAAGGAATTTTGTTACTTCCAACAAGCTGCTTGAAGCCTGGCACTAAGTTACTAGTAGATACCAGATACTTTTCCCTCCTTGGTGAATTTTTGAACTGTGTAAGGCATGAAGGGAATAGAATTTCCCAAAATGTTGTTTGGTAATTGAATTAAATTCACATTACCAGTTTTAGCAGAGTAAGTCCCAGGAGCAAAATTCTTCTTCTTATCAGTTACGTGGACCATTCAGAGCAGTTCAAAAACCTTTTCCAACAGTCAGTGTATGACTCAGAGTTGGTTTATAGGGAGTGTCCCTTTCATTTGGTCCCATTTATCAGCTAATTGAGCATTTATTATCATCATTCTGTTTCTTTCAAAGTCACTTGGTTTCACTGTGTCGAATTTCTTTGTATTTACCTCACAACACTGGATCCAAATAATATTTCCCAACAGGAAATTAGCTGATCCTTGCTACATGCCACGGGACCGTGGGCAAAGAGCTATTTTGATTACAGATACAGTTGCACCATGCATGTGTGCAGGAGGGGACAGCAGCAGCAAATGCAGGATGAGATGAATGAGGTGTGTAAACAGATATGGTGCATCCATATCAACGAGCGGCACAGTTTGAGCATATCACCAGGATTACCACAGCTAAGCATGCCAGAACTCAGGGGTTTTTCATAGGTGGGTGCTGCCAAATTGTTTAGAGAGCATCCCCACAAGCAGCAAACTCCCTAAGGCTGCATTCTTCTCACGTTTCCTCCTGGAACTCCGCTACAAGAAAGCCCAGCTCCTGAGCTCAGAGGCTGGCATTTCAGTTCTCAGGAGCCTCAAATCTTTGGAAGCCAAGATGAAGTCAGTTTTGAAATTCTCTAAGCAAAATGTCTCCATTGCTTCAAAAAAAAAAAAAAAGTTACATTTCTGTGACACTTCTCAGAAGTATTTTTTTTTTTAACAATCTAATAAAATTTTTATCTCCTGGAATTTTTCAAGCTTCAATCAGCAAACAAATTTAAGCTGTCAGCTGATGTTTTGCCTGAAATTCTTTTCTCTGACCCTATTTTGAGTGAGATGGTTACAGCAGTGTTGGGATGAGTGGGAGAGCAAGAGCTCTTCCCTTCCCAGTCCACGTTGTGACGCTGAGGAAGCAGGGAAAGGTGGAGAAAGGAGGAACCATGTGTGTACAGGCATTCACACAGGTACACACTGATATCTGTCTCTGGATGAGCAACTTCTTCATGAAACAGAGCCCAGTAAAGAATTTCCCTTGCAGAACAGAACAGTGCCCCTAATCCTGGCTCTTCTCTGCCTCCTGAGCTATAAAAGCTCTTTACTGTCTTCATGCTGACAGCAAGGCCAGGCCAGGGCCTCTCCTTGCACAAGCATTCAGCAGGATTAGTTGTAAAAAGTTGTGGGGATTTTAGGACATGTACTGGTACAAAACAAAACACTGCATCAGCTGAAGTGTCTCTGGTGAGGCAAATTCCACACTTATCTTTAACAGTATTTTTAGTCTGTGTGCCCCAGGAACTATTTTGGCTATGCACCAGGGGGGCTGTAACGTGTGCATTTCTGTCAGCATAAACATAGGAAAGGGTGACATGCCTTGAATGTGACATATATAGGTAAAATTAAATTCCAAAGGGACTTCTATAGTAGGCCATGTTGTGGGACCTGAATATTGATTCTATGATATATAATTCCATTAGAGAATCAATGAACTCATAAATAGAGACATCATTAACATCATGACCTAAAGTAAAATTGTAATTAGAGTGCTTAGTATTTAACCTGAATAGGTACTTCCCAGAGGAAAAAAAAGTAGAAGTGAAATGATAGTGTATAAACTGCTACATTCATTTTACACTCATAAGCTACAGGAAAGTTTAAACTTCACTGGCTTTGTCATTAATAAAATTGTAAACATTGTAATTTTTAGTGGGCAAAGTAAGTGTGCAAAATAAGCAACCTGAATCTAAAGAAACATGTCCCTCTGTGTTTGGGTGGATGCTAAGATTGAGTTATATTTAATGTTATTTCAAACAAAGAAGCTTGAACGTGCAGTCTTTTCTCCAGCAGTTCTGCAGGAGTCAAAAAAAAAAAAAATAAGGCCTGGATTTATAATTCCAGTATTGCATAATTCAGACTTGGTTGAGTTGTAAAAATAATTATACCCCAAAATCATAAGTGTTGTTTCTTCCATGGAAATCAGTAGCTTTTTTAGAGCAAATCAGCTTCAAGCAGCAAGTTTGTGTTTGTTTTTTCAAGAGTTTTTAAATCAGGTTTGTAATTCATTTATAAGTCATACTTGGTTTACTACAAAGCACAGCAAAGGTTACTTGTAAGCCAGGTAAAGAGTGGGTCTTTGCATGTGAATGTAAAGATGCTGCTAAAACTCTCAGATCATGTGCCTGTTGATGGGTCATCTTGGATCAAGAGCCAGCTCAGTGTAAGTAAATTAATTCTAAAGGACATCTGTGGAAATTTTTACTGGTATCTCTCCTCTGATACTTTCATCATCCTAAATACTAAAATTATAACTGAAAATGGAATAGTGAAAAAGTCCAAGGTTTGGGTTGTTTTGTGGGGTTTTTCTGACTGCTTAAAAAGGATTAACTCAACTTTGAGATAAAAATTTGAGTCAGGTCTTACCATATCCATCCAAACAGAGCAGTTTGTTTCCCTGGAGTATTCAGTTTCATCTGGGAGTGAAAGTTTTATCTAGAAGAGCCTCAGATTCTCTTACAAGTCTGAGGAAAAGAAACAGTCAACCTGAACTTCAGTAACTTTGAGATTTAGCTGGAAAAGTTTGTCAGAGGAGCACAATACCCTTGACTAAATCTCTTCTCCCCAACACATTCTTTCCTGCACAGAAACATGAGCTCTGCTGGCCCAGAAGGAAGGAAGAAGATGAGAGAATGTGAGGGCTTGATTGATTCTCTTGTGTATTATATCCAAGGAGCTATTGCAGACCATGAGCCCAATGACAAGGTACTTTTTGAGATGAAAAGTATTTTCCCAGGGGAAATTGCCAAGCGAACATTTTTCTGTTGTTTAGAAACCAATGTTCAGGAACAGATGTGATGTAATTGCAAAACTTATTTCCAGGGCTTTTAAAACTGCCACCAAAGAGGAAACTCCAGTAAGAAGCTTGTTGAAGTATTTTATCCTGCAATCTAAAAGAATAGTATAACTTAGCACTGGGAAAACATTTTCAGAATCACTAGAGAGAAAGGTAGAAACTTCTGTCTTAAAAAAAAAAAAAAGTGAGATGAAATCACACTTTCAGAAATGCTGAAACACGAAAGAGTTAGATGTTGCCTTTTTGGTTGCCTCAGGGTGCTAGCTAGCTAGAAGCTTAAAAAATTAATCTGGTTACTCTCCTATATATTTAATGCTACATACCCCTTAGGAAATGAAGAACCTAAATCCCTTTGGGTGGCAGTGTGATTAAGGAGCTCACATCATTTAGAATAGAACTAAGTTTCCTAGGGTTTTCTGGGGGGAAAAAAACCTGCACTTTTTTTCCTTGCTGCCTAAGCCAGTAACTACAAGGACATGGGTACCTCCAGACACCAGTTTCTCTCACTCTTCCTCTCTCCACTGAGTGCAGGTGAACCCTGAACACAGACTCTTGGAGCAGAGGCTTGTCTTTCAGCTGGGTGAAGTTGGGTGAGAAGAGCAGCTGTCACATTAGCTACAGCTTGTGAGGCACTTCTAGTGGGCCTGCTATAACTTGTGCTGTGTAATGGTAATTACACATTTATAGCTCTATTCTAGGATTAGTTACTTGAGCTGTAGTTATTCTAGGATTAGTTACCCTCTCCCTGTATCCAGTGCCATTAGCTTCAGGGAGAATCCAGCACATTACACGTGTGCCAGTAGCTCCCTGCTGCATTTTGACTTACAACCAACCACTCATTTCTTTTTGGCTTTCAGAAAAGGAGGAACTGGTACTAAAGCTATTTGCCACTAGACTCATCACTTAGAAATTGTAGACCTGACCTTAGCCATGTTCAGGAAGGAATCTCTTATTTTAAAAAGCGTTCTACCACAGAAAAATGCTTCCTCCTTGGGGAAGATAAAAAGCCTTCCTCTTGCTGAAGCTATGGTGAGGTGTGTGCATGAACATCTTTAGTCCTAAGCTCTTAAACATTTCTTGGCACACTTCTGGCCTGTGTCAAGTAGCACTCGCCCAAACACTTCCCAGGCACAGGCAGGAATTACAATGTCCCAGGACAGCTTCCAACAGGCACCCACCCCACTCTGAATGCCCTGAGTGCCAGCCAGCCCCTGGGCTCAGGAACATCCCAGGGCATGTCTCATTTATCTCTGTAAAGGCAGGCTGGTGGGTCACTGGCATGAAGCCTGGCTCTTCTGTGAGGCATTAGAAACTCTGCAGTCAGTTACTGGAGATCCAAAAATGAAATCTCTGCCCATGTCTATACGTGTCCCTTCAACACATGCCAAAACTTTCAATTTCTATTCTTTTGTTATTTTAGGCCACAGAGAACTGTGTGTGCATTCTTCACAATCTTTCCTACCAGCTAGAGATAGAGCTCCCTGAGAGCTATGCCCAGAGCATATATATGCAAAGAAGAAATATTTCTAACAATGATAAAACACCAGGCTGTTTTGGAACACGGAGCAGAAAAGTAAAAGAGGTAAAGTACATGATTAGTTACATCTCATTTGGTTAATAACTTGTAGCAACCTCTGAAGAATAAGGCTGTATTCTAATTAACAGTCTGTTATTGATGTATGTGGTAGGGTGACACTTTCTTGCCTCAAAAATGCAAAGCTATTGATAGTCCTTCTTGACACCAATTCTCTTTCAGCTGTTGCTGATGACAATGACATAGCAAATGTTTTGATAGTTGAGGAATACTCCACTGGATGGACTGGCCACTATCATAAGTACTGACATTTTGCACATTATTACTTGAGCTCAGAACTTGACAGACTCCAAATAACCTGGTCGTAAAGAGTTACAAAATGGCTCATTCAGTCTGTGATGCATTAAGCCATAGAGGTCACTGTTTCTAAAGGCTGGATCTGTTTACATGTTTAGAAGCAGCAGGACACCCCACTTCCTGAGGAAAAGAGCAATCCCAAAGGTGTTGAATCGCTCTGGCATTCTACACTGATTAGGATATACCTCTCCTTAATAGCAAAGAGTACCAGAAACTACACCCAGGAAGCATCTCTGGGAGCTCTTCAGAACCTCACAGCTGGCACAGGACCAGTAAGTCAGCTTCTTTTCCTTTTTTTTTTCATTGAGTTCTTGATGTGAATGCGTAGAGTTCAGGGCTGCAGTGCAACTGAGCTCAAATAACCACTGGCTCACTGACATGGTGAAGGAAAATGAAGAACATTGAAGGAAAAGTCATAACCAGCAGTGCAGCTTTTCCTTGCTTGGCAGATAGTGGGGTCTGTTTCTTCTCCCTCTGTGTACATCTCCATGTGTGGAGTTTGCTAATTCATTACACAATGTGGGATGAGCAGGTGTTAAAACACTGAAAAAGTCAGTTTTGGAAGATAGTCCTGTGAAGAGAGGTGGGTTCTGACACAGCAGCAGATCACTTTTATGCTGAAGAAACTAATGTCTGAGGAACTAGCCAAAGAGCACCTGGGAGAAAGAGGGCTTGACAATTCTTTTATATCACCTTCCTTTCCTGTTTCCTGTTGTAGCTCTGGCTTACAACTCTTTTAAATACGCTTCAACTGGTGCAGAGAACTGGCTGTGTGTGGCTTTTTCTGAGGCTCTGCACTCGTGGTACTGACACAGAGCTGCCTTTCCACAGATGCCATTTGCAGTGGCCAGGACTGTGGTGCAGAAGGCAAATGGCCTCCCCAGCATCCGAGCCATGCTGCACGTCAGCCACCCCGCAGTGAAGAAGACAGCGGTCTCACTGCTCAGGAACCTGTCTCGAAACCCCTCCCTGCAAAATGACATAGGTGAGCAAAGACTGGCAGCTCGCTCTGCTCTCTTCACATTGAAGTTTCCTGCTTTGAAAAAAAAATAAATGCACAAAAAACCCCTGATCTGTGAATTTAGTAGATTTTTTTCACCAGATACTTTCAGTCACTGTACAGGGCTTAAAATGGAGTTCACCTAAACAAAGTTTTCACTATATTGGGTATTCCCCTTCAGATACTTTCATTGGTGTTACTTTCAAAAATACATAATTGAAGTAAAGTCTACACAGATTTGGAGAAGGAGTTTTTCTTCTGCTTAAAATAGGGTAAAGGAAGGTGAATGCCAAGTTCTGTGCTGCCATAGCTGCATAATGCTTTGCAAGCAACCACAGAACACTTCTAATTCTTCTACCAAAGACCAGACTCTCTTTTATTAGACACAAACCTTTAGAAGTTTGTAGCCCACACAGTTTTCCTGCAAAATTTTTTTTGATAATGGAAACTATAACATGCTATAGAAAAAATTGTTCATTCTTTTTAAACGACCTCATTTCTAAATAAAAGCCATTTCTATTCTGAGTATTCTCATTTCAATTTACTGTGTATTTAAGGCTTTTTCCTACTGACAGGATTAAATGTATTCTTATAATTTGTTGTCCTTTTTGTGTTCCCACCAGGGGGAAGGGGGAAATTCCAGGTATACAGATGGCTTATGGAGCAGATTAACCTCCAGAATTCTGCAGAACAGTCTCCTGAGCCTTGTTTGATCCTTAGAGGACATTCCCTATTAATGAAAATATTGTAATATATTGTTGGGCTGATTTCAAAGGGATAAGCCAAATGAGTTAACAATTACAGGTGGTGAATCCCTCTGAAAGAGAAGAAATCAAACTGATAAGAAGTTGGGATTCATCAGGAAAAAAAATAATTTATGAGAGTGTGGGAAAGAGAGAATAGCATAAAGCTTTGAGGGCAGGTGCTTCACCTTGAACATTCACAGTTGTTTCCTTGTTTTACCCATAATAGAGAGGACTGAGGGAATCTCAGGCAGACTTTTTCTCTGTCAAATGATGTTCTTTTTGATTGACTGAAAGCATGTGTGAATTCGGATCAAATTCCAAAAATAAAAACCTTGGCCAGAGGAAAACATTTGAGAGGGCACCCAGTTTTCTAGATTATAAGGGTGTAAATTTATCAAGCAAAATGAACCTACATTTATCCAAAATTATCAAGCAAAAGGAACCTCCATATCAAATGNTTTTTGATTGACTGAAAGCATGTGTGAATTCAGGTCAAATTCCAAAAATAAAAAGGCCAGAGGAAAACATTTGAGAGGGTACACAGTTTTCTAGATTATAAGGGTGTAAATTTATCAAGCAAAATGAACCTACATTTATCCAAAATTATCAAGCAAAAGGAACCTCCATATCAAATGGAGATAAATGTAACATAAAACATCTCTAAAAGGGAAGTGGCAGCCTGCAGCTGGCAGATGCTTGGTGAGTTCAGTCCAGCACATGAGATATTAATGAGGCATGAGGCAAGTTACAGGCTGTCCAGTGCAGTGTGGATGCAGTTTCACCTGAACTGTGGGGATGTAAAGCAGGTAGGAAGCCATGAGTGTGTGCTGGGAGCACACAGCTCCCAGGTGAGGGAGAATGGGAGCAATAAGGTAAATCTGCACCTGGTAGTAATGGAGTTGCTTGTCTCCCTTGCAGCCAGAGAAGTTCTGCCTGATTTGGTGTCAGTCCTGCCCGAGTGCGTGCCCGGCTGTGAGGTTGCCTGTGAAACCACGGCGTCCATCTGCTACACCCTGTTCAACCTGACGCAGAGCAGCTCGCACAACGCCCGCCTGCTCCTCAGCGCCCACGGCCTGCCCAAGGTCATTGCCATCAGCATGAACGACAGGTGAGAGCCTCCACAAGCCCCACTCTTCCCCCAGGCAAAAAACAAACTGCAGCCTCTGCCACTCGGGGAGGAAAAACCCCTCATCTCAGCGTACAGGACAGCCCAGACAAGTGATGTGAATAGAATTGCACTGATTGGGAAATACAGAAAGATCTCTTACAACAACTCTCCCATCCATAGCTAAATTCACCAGGCTCCAGCATAAATAACTCCTCAGAAGATAACTGCACAACATTATCTGTATTCTGATATATATGTAGTGACTGATCATCAGATCTCATCTGTACTCAAAATGTCTTTTCTGTTCATTGTAGCACAGCCCTGATAAACTTCAGCAATAAAGTGAAGAGATAGATTTTATAGAACTTATAGATCTCTACTTACATATAATATATTGGCATTTTAGAGAACAGATTATTGTTTTTTAAGATGTAAGCACATATAATCAATATTTACTCTAAAGAGAACGAATGCTTTATAAATAGGAATAATTATTCCATTTGCCTAGCTGTCTCTTTTCAAAATGAAAGAGGAACTCAATCTCAGTAAAGAAGGCCTCATGAGGCCCTGAACAGTTTAAATCCTGTCTAACTAACCAGAGATTTTTACCTGCTGGAAAGATTCTTTCAAATGTTTGTTGTGCATTTTCCTCAGCTGAAAATGCACAATATGATAGCTGCTCTACCTATCATATGTAGGCTATAGAGCAGTTGATTTCTCCCTAAATTTGAAGAATGAGTGAAGCAGGGAGACATTTCATTTGTTCCAGTAGTAAAGACAACCTAAAACATGCTACAATACCTAAAGGGTAGCAAACCAGCACTTAGGAGTAAAGCGATGCTATGGTTATGTTTGCTGAAATCTGTACATGCACTGTGATTATGATGTGGGAATTTAAATATGTTTTATCTTTTTTTTTTTCAAAACGGCAGCAATATGTTCAGCAAAGCCAGCAGGGCTGCTTCAGTCCTCCTCTACTCCCTGTGGTCACACACTGATCTCCACAGTGCTTACAAAAAGGTAAGCACAAAGAAAAATAACCTGTTATTTCAGACCTAGAACCCTTTCATTTGTCCTCTGGGGTCCTTTGCACTCCTGTACATTTAAGAATCTACCTGTGATATGATTCAAGTTGTCCCTGAATTTGGTTTTCTTGTTTACTTGTACATAAGCCTGCGTAAATAATGCACAGCCTTAATTTTTGCTCATCTGTGGTCATGTTTTCTCCCTCTGTGGTTTTTTATCCACTGGCAAAGCTTATGAAAAGTTTTGTTGCTCCCTGCCAGAAGTGTCAAGTGGTGAGAATTGATGCAGAGTAGGTGACCATCTACACTGGCTGAACCAGCCTGGCACAGAGGAACTAAGGTGCCAGCAAAAACAAAGGCAGGGTGAGGCAGCTTCCTGCTTTAAAACCAGAGCAGTTTTGTTCTCCTTGTTTGCACAGCCTGGTAGCCCAGGTGTCAGTTATAGTCAGACAAAACCCAGAGCCTGGGAAAGATGTTGGCAAACATTTACTGCCACAGTCAGATCAAACAAAAAATGACCAGCATGAGTCTGCCACAAACCAGTCTGGGTTTTTTGAAGCTCTGTGCCTGCTTTTTCAACACACAGCTGAGTTAACTTCCATCTACCTACCTTCATCCTGCATTTCAAACTGCTTTCAATCCTTGTGTGTTCACTGTTCAGAATTTGTCACTTCAAATTCCCTATAACCTAAAACTGTTCCAAGTTCTCAAGCAAGCTGTTAGCATTTATTATTCAGCCGTTTCACTTTGTAGATTTTTTTGGTTGAAATTTGCTCCAAAAAAGTTTCTTAGCATAAACTTTAACAGTGTTGCATCACACTCAGCAGGTACTGCCCCACAAACCAGAAATCTGTGTTCAAGAATAAGGCTATTGTGCCATATAAATTCTTAACTAGCTTTTGTTATCTCTGGTTTTTCACAACTGCATTCCTGACTCTACCATGCAGCAATATCCCTGATTGCATGAATTTTATGAATTTACTGGTAGCTTAGGAAAGCCTATAAGACACGTTTGTTAGACCTGATTTTCAAAAATGCTGATTATTTGCTCTTCTTATGCAAATCAGGTTCCCCAGAGACACCAGGTATGGCACAGAAAGCTTCAGAACCATCTAATGCCTAGACATTTTTGAAACTTTAGTCTAATAAGCCACAGAAATCAAATAAAATTGATAAAACCCTGAGTCATTTTAGCATTACCCATGTTCGTTGTTCTGACAGGGTTATCTCACCTAGGTTAATCTCAGCTAGGTTAATCTCAGCTATTAGTCACCTAAAAGTTGGGAATCTGTAGAGCTGAGCTAGAAGAACAGGCTCCTGGTATAGTCAGTGAGAGAGAGTTCAGCAGTTCCAATTCTCCTCTCATCTATCTCGGGCCTCTTCTGTCTCTGTGACTCTGCCTAGACCCCTGCCACGGCTCCTTATTCAGCTTTTAGGCAGCAGGACCCACCCTTCCCTTGCAGAATCAGCACTGAAGATAATGAATTGTTCTGTTTCTTCCATTCCAAAGGCTGACTTTAAGAAGGCAGATTTCATCAACAGCCGGACCACCAGAGCCTATAACTCACTCAAGGATTGAATCAGAGCAGAACACCACGGGAGACAGAGATCATACAGCAGCTAATGTAACCATCTTCACACCATTGGTGTTGCCATCATGAGCTACAAAGTACCTCAGAAAAAAGGGGCTGATTTTCTATAAAGACTTGAGTGGCCAGAGAGTAGCTTTTTTGAGTTTTTAATCTTAATCACCTTGTCACTGTATCAATACAAGAATAACCAAAGATGGATTCTCCAGGATGTCTGAGGAGAAGTTTCATCCCGGTTTACCACTAGTCAGAGCTGCCTTTGTTTTATACAGAGGAGTTTGAAATGCTGGTTGGCAGCAAATTCTTTTCAGACTGTTTTATACCAGAAGTTTTTTACAGTGGATGAGCATCGAGTGCACTGCTCAGAACTTAGTCATTTTTCACTCTTGTTTCTTCACACAGCGAAATAAGAATCTCCAGACTCTATGAGTATGCACAAGAAGCTGTTTCACTACCTGCATTATAAAAGCACCAATGAAGTTAAAATTACTATTTTTGTATTGCTTGTTTTCATGGGCTCACTAGTTCTTAAGCCTCTTTCCTTTCAGATTTCATCAGCAACAGCAGCAAAATTGATTTTACTTAATTCTTATCATCCCTTGCTCCTCTCATCCTCCCTCACGTGTTGCATTTTACAACTGTGTCCAGAAAGGATTTTAACTAGAACCACTAGGTTTAAGGCACTATGTTTCAGACAATACGTTCGGCTGAACTTAAGTTCATCATTCTTTGCTTGTTGGTGGAGAAATTATTAGTGGGTGATTCAGTGATTATTTTAAGAAAATTGCTATTTCAAAACAATTCTATTGATAATCTATATAAAATAAAAGGAGTGGAGTCTTGCTTTCATTTTTGAAGTCATAGATACACACAAGAGGCTGGGCTGTGTGCTGCTTAAGGAATTCATCTGATCCTGCTTCATATTCTTTTACTTGAAATGATCATCTTCCTTACAGCAATTACATGCAATGTGATAACTTTAGGACTATGCCTGCACATGTGGGAATAGGTAACAGGAGGGAAAAAATTCCTGAGGACCTGAAGGCTCAGATTTTCATGATAAGATGCTCAAGATGGTAAAGAAGCACTAAAAGAAAACCCATCTGCTATGTTGAATCAGTCAGATGTTTCTCAAAAAAAAAACCCCAGGGTTTAGATTGTCCATTAAACCAGTAGGAAATTCTTATATAAATACTGGGTTATCATCGGACATGATCTGGCATTACTCTTCTGAAATCAGGGGAGGTGAACTGCCTTTATGGCAATGGATATTTTGTCATGTGTGTTTACAAGCCCTGCTGCTCCAACAGAGCCCATCCTGCCCCCTCACTGCTGAACAGCTGTTCTTGACCAGGAGGAGATGCAAAATCCTTGGAGTAGGGACCTCACAGGGGAGGTCACCAGGCCTCTTCATTTCAACGCTCCTGGCTAAAGGTCTGGCTCCTACCAGAAATGTGGAACCACACTGCACTGTGTCCAAACATATTTCAGGATATCTGGGAGCTAAATTCTGCTGGTAGATGCACATAGTTCTCCAAGGAGTCCCAGAAAGTCCCTCAAGTGCACACAGAACAGAATGTGCCCCGGGGAGGGAAGCAAACAATGATCACTGATCCTCCTCAGAGGGCTGTTAGTCCTCCACATTTGCTTTGAATAACTCAAATCAAATGCACTCCAGTAGGAGGTTTTAAAAATACTATTATTTTTTGTAAGATGTCACATTCAAAATACTACAGGTCCAAAAACAACACGGGGAAAGGGAACTTACAGCACTGCATGTTGAGGGAATTGTTTTTATAACTTTTACAAATATGATAGAAAACAGACAATTAAAATCCAACTTTCTCTTCTAACTTGTCAACCCAAGTAACTCTGCTTGTGCCATTAAAGGATGAATACCAGGAAACCTGGAAAAGTCTACTTTTACTGCCCAAAAGAAGTGGTAGGCAAAATTAATATAGAAAAAGCAAACCTGAACACAGAGTAGCATAGGAATGAAGAGTTGCAGTCTAAAAGATCAAGAAGGAACCTTTTAGAAATACTCATGCATTTAATTTTATTAAACTCATATGCTGTTTAAGAAACAAAACAAACAACGGTGCTAGGTACTTTTAAATATATGTGTACCTCTAAGAGACATCCTTAAAAAGGAAATGCAGAGTTTCTGAGTTGTTTCCATTGATGCCGTGATTTCAAAGGTCTTTTACAACCAAAATGGATCTATGATAGTGCCCCTTTAAAACCAAAGCACTGGTCAAAAGTCCCAAAGAAGTATCTCAGACCTGGCAGCAACACAAGAAACATGAGACACGCCTTATTACAACTGATCTCCTACTTGTATGCAATCAAAAACATTTTAGCAGCACTCCAAAGAAAACAAAGCAAAGAAATAATAAAGTGCTCTAATGCAAAAAATCTGGTTTTGGTCTTTCTGTTATTAGTGAACCTACTTGGCTGGGATGCAGCAAATGTATCTATAAGCCTTAGCCCTTCAAAAGGGCAAACTCATTTTTAATGGAGTATGGAGACTTAGACTGTTCTACAACAGGACAGTGTTACTGAAGACAAGTTGTGTAAAGTTCCTGTTGGCATCAGAGCACTCCTGCAAATCATTTCTTTGCCCAGTTTTGCTGACCTGTCAAACTACCCAAAATCTGCTGTTTTTACCTCTCTTTAATTGGTAGCTGCCAATAAACTTCACCATGGGCCACTGGAAATCTCAAAAATAATTAGAATCATCCTCACCATAGTCTTGGACCTGGGAAATAGAACATTCCCACTTGCTCTGTTTCTGATAGGAGATTGGAAACCTTGAATTTAAACATGCTGACCAGTGCCCAAAGAGTTTTCAGCTGAACAAGGAACTTACCTCAGGTCCTCTTGTCTTGTGTCTTAGCCACAACCCAGTACAACCATATTTCACAGAATTGTTTTAGTAGAAACTCTTAAATAGTACAGATAATTTTGTAGTAGATTATAGACATTGCCAGAGAATTAGTCATTCCTTCCCTCACTGCTCCTAAACATTAATGCTTTTTATTCTCCCTCCTTTCCTAAATAGAATTAACGATGTAAAATATNTTGCCAGAGAATTAGTCATTCCTTTTCTCATTTCATCCTCCTACCTTATTTTCTATTGTCACTGCTCCTAAACATTAGTGCTTTTTCTTCTCCCCCCTTTCCTAAATAGAATTAAACAATGTAAAATACTGCATTATATTGTGCATGGGCACAGGGTTTGGGTTACTTGTCTTTTTTGTGAGTTTTTTTCTTTTGAGAAAGAACATGCTATCTATTAAGATAGATTCAACCTCCCCTTCTGGGCCCATAAAAGAACTTCAGGTGAAATGAGCTGGCACCATCAAAGACCACACACAAGAGCCCCAGCCCTCCCCTGGCTCCTGTTTAGCCTGGCAGTTCATGCTCCCAAGGCAGCCCATGGAAGCTGAGGGCAGTCAGGCTGGTTGGTTGGTTGGTTTTTTGTTTGTTACCATGTTTAGCCCTTAGGTTCCAGCCTGACAGAAGCTTCAACATTTACTTGTCTTTAGTTTTCAGGGCCAAAAAGCCCAACAGGTTCCCTTCACAGCCCTCTTGGGGGATGCTTCATGAGCAGTCACACAGTGAATCATGCACAAGCTATGCAAAGTGTTGAGAACTGGTGCTTCCCAAGCTATTCCAACAAGAGCAGCTGCTCTTTCATTCCTTTACTCAAACTGCTGCTGATTAAAACCTCAGTTTACATTCCTGGCTCTTACTCCAGACCCATCCCATGGGGAAGATAACATGGCCTTAAAGCATCATCTGATAGGAGACAAAGATCTGGAAACAGAAATCAGACTGGAGGAAATGCATATTTGAGCTCAGCATCACAGCACACCAAGGACAAGCCCTGAGACATCAGCTACTGGTGCAGCCATTTGAGTTATGCCTGGCATATTGGTCTAGATGTTGCACAGCCCATTGGAAACCCAGCAGGGAGATTTGCTCAAATACACCAAAGACAAAAAGGGCTTTAGTGCAGACATTGCACACAGATCAGGGGTTTGCCTTTCTCTACAGGCTTACTTTGGATATATTAATAGGTTTGCATATGAAGGGGAAATAAACTAAGTTTGTCTTATTTCATATGTTCAGAGCTAAAAACATCCTAAAATACACATTAGAGGCATTCTAGGCTTAGGATCAGAAATGAAAATTTGCCTGCATTGTTTGTTCAGCTGTATCTTCCAGTGCTGTACCCAGTGTGGCTGTAAATAATTCAAGTTTAGGAATTTCTGTAACAATTTTCCAGTTGTCCAACCCCAGCCCCCTTGCTCTGATTTGTATCTTGTTATTCTTAGTCCTCTATCAGATCAGCCTAATATGCACAGAAAAAAAGGAAACAGGCTTGTCAACAAGCAGCTAAAATTTAGAGCCAATACTGCAAATACCCCCATGGTATCAGGGGATCCTGAACAAGCCTGTGGTCACAGAAACAGGGACACACTGCAAATCCAGTGCTCATCATCAGGCATTTTTTTCCAGTGCTGATCACATATTCCTTCCAAATCTGCCCTCTTTTACCTATGCCTGTGTTTTGCATACTCTAATTTGTAATCAGCTGTAGGACTATGAGTCAAACTGTCACTGCTCACACCTTGAAAGGAGCTGGCTCCCCAAAATCCCACCCTGCTCTTCTTTCTGGGGTTCAGAAGGACACCACTACTACCTCGACTGTACTTAAACATCTGGGTCCTCCTGCAACTTCAGTAAGAGACTTAAGGTCAGTTCTAGAGAAATTTAAAAGCATTTTTTGACCCTCAAAAATACATCCTTACTGAGTTTTCATCAGAAAGGGAAATAGCCATGTCTGAGCCACAGAAAAATAATACTGACAGGCCAAGGAGGGTAAAATCTTTCAGTAAGTTCAGAAATTTTCTGAAGCCCATGAAGGTCATAATAAAATGGATTCCAGCCAGAATAGCTGTGTTTGGCTTGGAATAACAACAAAATAAATCAGTAATGTTGTAGTATCATTGTTGAACTCTGCCTGAAAAGCACACTGTGCCTTAGGATACATGAGCACACTTGAGTTTTAACTCTGGACATTGGGCTTAGCCCCATTACAAACTACATGAGTTTAAATTCTCCACAACTCTTAAAGACTGGAGAACCTTTGCATTGCAGTTTGAACACAGCAGCACACAGGATGCTGCAGTGAGAGCAGTGGATGTATTATGTCTTTCTGAAAATTAAAATAGGCATTCTTAAGGAGTTTTTTCTTTCCTGATGCTGAGAAAAAGTGCTCTAAACATATGAAACACATAGCCTTGAAATACTATTTTTATAATAAGATAATATTTGTTATTTTAATAGTATGTGGGACAAAAGGTAAGAGTTTTTAACATAAAGGAAGGCTGGGATGAGAAAACCAAGTCTGATGAGATATATACATGGTGATAAAAAGGAGAATCTACAAATCAGTATTTGCACCAGTACTGTAGGGAGTTTTGTATTTTGTTTGGTTTTGTTTTAGTGGTGTTACTACTCAACTTGAACTTACTTAAAACCTGGAAGTCAATCCAGGTGCCTTGGATAGCAGTAATATTCTTGCAAAAGTCTTATTGCAGAAGATTTGGCACAGTTTAAATGACACAAAGAGATGGAGTGAAGATTGTCTTCTGGTGTGAAAGATTGGAGCAGAAGCCTTTGAAAGAATTCCTCCTGAGTACAGTATGAATTACCCATCCTCCAAGGACAGGTTTCCTTATCACATCAGTTACTTTCTGCTGTTTTGAAGAGAGGTGGACAAATTCACCATTACTTCAGGGTTGTAGTTACCTTATTGTGAGGGTTATTATGGATAATAAATAGGCCACAATGAATTCTACTGTCTATAACATCTTTACTTATAAAAGAAGAGCTATTTAGTGCATCTGACAGACAAGGACCTGTGTTTTACAGAGCAACCTCACATTCTTCACATGCACTGTAGTGGCTACAGATATAGAACTGTTAAATAGGCATTAAAAACCAGAGAGAGAGAGAGAAACCATTAAAGCCAGCAAACAGCAGTGAGCTGATTCCCAGAAGCAAAGAAAACCAAGGTACTGAGGGTGTAGCCCTGGACAGTGGTCCCTGATCTGTCACATGTTCATACCAACCACCTGTGGTAGATGCATATTTTGCTCTGTCACTGTTTCCACTCCTGCAGTCAGGCAGCAGGACTTTGGATAGAACTTTTTTTCTCAGTAGACACAAAGCAAAAATAAAATTTAAAACCAGTGTAATATTTCAAGCCTGAAAAATATTTTACCACAATTCTAGTAAAACATGAAATTGTTGTTAAATGCTCATGACCCCGTGGGTTGGGCAAGAAGACACCCTCCTGACTGCTGGCAGCATCACCTAAAGGACAGCAAATAGCTGATAGTTTACACTGGCTTATGCTCTTGTCCTTTAAGCAGAGGCACTTTTGGGAAGGGGACAGTTCAATTTTTACATGCATGTGGTTTAGCAATTACTTTTTCGGGATAAGAAAGACGAAAAGAAGAGGAGAGTATCTGTGAAGATCTTGCCAACATTCTTTCTCTTTCTGGGCTGTAACAATAACTCTCCTCCTAAACTAAAAAAAATATGATTCTAAATTAACAAAAATATGCCTCTTCCAAGATAAATCAATTAGTGTTTTTTGGGATGCCCAGAGTGTACAACAGGCATGCTGAAATGTGCATGCATGCTATAAAGTGCAAACTGTTATTGCTCTGCCTTAGGAGACAATCTGAAAGTGACAAAGTTGAGACCAGAAATAATCCAGCAGTCCCACATCAAAGTTCCATCTCCTGTAAATTTAGCAGTGAAGTCAGGGTAACACATTGCTCACCTCCATAAAACCCAAAACCTCAGACACAGGAAATTCGCCAGAGGGTTGAGGAAAAGGAAGATGTCAAAGCAAAGGATGTTTCAGGAGTGGCTTGAGGATTCTTGCCAAAACAAAGTGAGATACATCTGTTTGGGTCCTTCTTCATTCCAACAGTAGCTGTGTTGATAGAGTGGTGGCTCTCAGGGCTACAAGGGATACATCAGGAGATTCAGCTTTGCTCACTGAAACTTTATTCACATGGGAGGTAAGTTCTGAAGGGACAAGAGAGCCATGGCTAAGGTCTTGTGCTTATTTGTGATTCATTATTCCCTAAAGAGCTTTGATGGGAAGCATCTTCAGTAATAGTATTCCAGTTGTTGGAGTCCTCTAATTGCCCAAACATACTTCTCAAAAACTGTACCCCAATGGTTGGTGGAAATGCTCCAGCATTTCTGAGCAAACTGGTGTTTGACAGCCCTGCATGCTCATATTTCCTCCTGCCACTGGCTTTCACCCATGGCTGAATTTAGCAGACTGTTCCCATACTGCATCATTTGCCATCTGCTCCTTCCTGCTATAACGTTTTTAAACCTGTGTATCTCTGACCCTTGTAATTTGCAGATAAGGAGACAGATAAGCTTTCTCACACCTGTGCTGTGCAGTTCCTTGCCTTTGTCTGGTTACTTCATGCACTACAGAGATAAAGCTTGTTTGGAGCATTTTTTTTTAAGTTTGCTGATATGAGACATTTGTCCCCATAAACAGCTCCTTAAGGGCTTTTGATGGTGAGGAGGATGATTTGATGATGAGGAAGATGGATATTTTCTGTGAAAGTTGAGCATGTAGTTTGATATAAACAATGGTATGGTAAAACTTCAAGCCATAAAAAAAATAGTAAATCACCACACTTCAGATTTTCAGATTCTATTAAAGCATTTCCGTGATTGAAGCTATAACTCATATTCTTCCCCAGAAATAAAGTAGCATAGCATTTAGATTGTTTAAAAATTCTTCATGCTCATTGGACTGGACTTTTTAAGTGCTTGGCAGGGATGTATAACAACCTATAAATACTTGCAACTAAGCCCCAGAGATCACGGAACAAAACTTGTTCCAGTAGTGAAAGGTAAAGCAAGGGGCAACAGGGCAACAGCACCATGCTGAGGTGTGGGAGATTCACATTGGGCATTAGGAAAAAACTTCTTACCAGCACAGTGATGCCATACTAGAAGCAGCTATCCAGAGAGGTCAGAGATGCTCCATTCCTACCACTTTGGGAGACTTGGCAAGAAAAAAGCAGCTGTCAACTCAGTATTTCCTATTCTGTGCACAGTGCAAGTGGTTACAGCTCCAGTTGCTCCCCTTTAGTACAATTTCTTTAGGATTTTAAAACTTCTTGTCATAAAGTGAAAGCAATTCAGGTTTATAGGGATAGAAAAAAAAAAAACAAAAATCTTTGAGGTAACTTTAACTGGAGACTGGTAAATATTTTCTCCTTGAAAGCAAACTCATCCTCTAGTTGGGAATCAAATTCCAAGTGGCTCTGCCTAGCTACATGAGGCAGACAGAGCAACATTAGTTCCAACTAACATTAGCATTACCAGAACAAGATGTTTGCTTGATCCCTTTCTCATTCCCCAGAACAAAGCTTAGTTTCACAGCAAAGCAGATATATTTTTCACAAGTTTTGAATGCTTCTGTACTTCTGTGTGGTTGCTGTTGTTCTAATCAAGCCAACAGTTCTGCCTCCAAAAAATTTCATATAACTGAAAGGAAAAACACAACTTTGAGAGAAAAAACAGTTGCTTACAAAGTTTCTTGAAGTGGGTCTTAAAATCACAACTCTAAAAGAGCTCTCCTGTTTCTCTTTTCAGAATCTACTGTACTTTTGCTTGAGCTTTGATTTTCCATAATGGTGACAGCTTCCTTCACCATACTTTTAATCCTTTTTTGCTCTCCTTTCAGTAGAACTCTCACATTCCAGCTATAATAGTCACCATCAGCCAGACCAGGCCAGCTCTGGAAATTCCTGTAATCAGCTCCCTGATCAGGAGCTTAAATGTGAGCCCCACATAAAGCAGCAGTCACATCCCCCTTAAGAGATAACTTAAAGGATGTTGGCTCTTGCCCAGCTGATGAGTGAGCAACCCAGTCAGCTGTGAAAAAGGTCTCAGACACAAGGAGGAAACTTGACCTTGTTTTTTAGCTGTTTCCACCAGCTCAATTCAAATGTTGGTCTACCAGTGCAAATATTTGCATAATGTGGAACTCATTTTTCTCATTAAAGTTAGCATGTTAGTTCTAACTAACATGCATTTTAAGTAGTAAATATTAGAAGTTATCATTAAAGTCTCCAATTACAGATTCAGGTATATGGGTCTCCATTTTTTATTTTTCTTTTCTTAAAGAGAGACTGGGGTAAATTAGGGGTAAAGGGAAGAAGAATAAAAATGTACAGATTGAAATTTTGGAGCTTCTTTTGTAATGAATATGATAACTTAGACATTGGTTTTATTCTGCTGACCCTTTTTTCTAATAGGCTGAGTTAGAGGTCCTAGTTCATCTGGGAATCTAGATAAAAATAAGCAATGTGTTAAAGTGCCCAGGGAGACTGAGAACATACTTTTAAACCTATTTAGAGCATATTTTTAAACCTTGTTCCTACTTAAGTAAGGAGAATGGAGAAAGACCTGGGACAGTCCAGTGGACAGCAGTTAATGGATGGGTAAAAGTTTGTGCTGTATCTGTCATTTAGTAAATGCTGAACAAAGAGAAAGGAAAAGACATCATAACTTAGGAGGGAAGAGCCCAAAATTGCATGAAAGAACTTCATACTGAAGTAATTTACTTGTTATGCCTCCAAGGCAGAATGCTGCAGCAATCTGCTATTCTAACAGCAGCAATAAAGTTGGAGATGGTCTGTTCACAAGATAAATCCCGTGCTTCCTCCTTAGCTGATGTAAAATTTAAGGAGCACCTGCTAAAAGCCCCAGGTTTCAGCAACTATGCTGTATTGACCATCCTCAGCTGAAGTTCTTTGAAAATACATAAATTAACCAGCAGTAATTACTAATAGAAGAGTTAGGCCTGTCCTTACAAACCTGAGATGCAAGCTGCCCTGAGAGCCCAGGCACTGAGTCCAGATACAAGGCACTGAGTAAGCTGAATTAAGTGGTTTAGGAACCAGCAAAAACCTTGTCATAAGAGAAAACTTTAGCCTGGATTTTTCCTTTCAGGATGTTTGGAGCCTAGTTGCCATCATGAACTGCAAGTAAGAATTGGAATTTTTATTCCTAAAGCATACAAGTATTTTAAGAAAAAAGCATATAATGCCACTTCTGTACAGAACTCCCCGTTAATATTGCATATCTAAGCCTCTGCTTACAGAGTACAAAAATAAGAGGAAATAACAGCCTGAACAGTGTGCTTAAACTTCAGTCTCTGTATAAATGCTATGGTTCAGAGAGTGCTGCAGGAAAAGAACAAGTTTTACCTGTTCTTGAGGAGTTTACTGGATTCCCACACCCAAAGGTATTCTGTTTATTGTTGCTCACCTGTCAGATCAATGAAAGCCTCTGGGCATCAGTGAAATCTCCTATGAACAGGGTGCCCTTCAAAACAAGCAGTTTTCTCTGGCATCAGCTACAAGAGCTGAGTTAGCCTCACCTTCCCTATCTCAAACACATAGGGACAACTCCATTCCTTCAAATATCCACCTCAGATCATTTTCCAGGGACAATCCAAACCACTTCCTCAACAAAGCATTGATGTGGTAGTTTGTTGTTGTTGTTTTTGATGTTGCTTTTTCATGCTTTGAAAAATGTTATTGAAAGGACAATTTTTGCATCAAGGGGAAATTTCTGTGTTTTCCAGAAGCCCACAAGTATGTAAAATGATGATGTGCTGCCCTTCAAAGGTGGGACCAGCAGATTCACCAAGCACTAGCCTGGCTTGTTTTCTGGAATCATTAATCATCTATATATATACAGAGAGAGAGAGAGGCAGAGAGACATGAATTGAAAGCATCTGTTTCAGATAAAGTGCTTTATTTTGTTGCTTCCTGGTAAATTGCTTTTGATAGCTGTTGAAAAAACTTGATATCAAAAAGCATGGATGCTCTCAGCAGAGCTAGCAGCATTCACAAGCATTCAGACTGCAATATGCACTGCAGGTTCAGGAGTTGGGTGTTACTTCACCTCCAAGATTAAATAACTATCAACTTTTCAAGATTTTTTTTTTCTTTTTGTTGACATTTATTGCTTTTGACAGACAAATGTAGATTAAATATATTCAGCAACTCCCACACATATTTATTTTAGGAGCTTCCTCATGCAAATATGATACCTCAGGGGCATTCTTTTGCCAAGAGAGTTTTCATATCACCTAGGTTGTTTCTGGAAAGGTGTGGAATCTATTCAAGCACACCAAATGCCAATGTCTCTCTCAATACACCTGTGTGTTTGAGTGTATCTGTACCAATTTGTGTGCAAGGGTTATAATAAAAATGTCCTTCAGAACTAGAGGGGAAAAAAAGCGCTAAGTATTGAAAGTTAAGAAGGACCAGTAAAATTACATTTTTAGTCTGTCCTCTCATGTTTCCAGCAGATGTTCCACATCAGAACAGAGAAAAATGGTCTGAGCTTAAAATTAAATTACAATCTCAATGCCAATCTAATGTCTGTGTCCAGAAAAAGTCACAGTACTTCAAAAGTAACTCAGCCTGTGTTGGCAACAGCAATTTTTGACCCAGTCTTAATGCTCACAAAGACTTCATCTGGCTGAAATGCTCAGATGCCCTCAGATGCCAGCTGCACATTGGCAACAGTGTAGCTCTAAAAATTAGTGCACCTTTTTTTTTTCTTCTCAGAAGTATGAAAAACCACACAGGATAATTACAACAGTTCTGCAACCCAGGCAAAATGCAGAACCTGCCTGAGCCATTCTCTCACTTGAAAGTGACACACCAATTACAAGTTTCATTTGGCTGGGGGCTTTAATTTACTACATTTCAGCATTCTGCTGAAGTTGTAGCTTTGTTTCCCACTGCACAGGCCCATCCCATGCCAAATGAGGGCCTGATGCTGAGATAACACTGAGCAGAGTTTATTTGGCAACTCACCCCCACAATCCTGGAAGGAGGAGTTTGGGTGCCAAATTTAGACAGAACCTCCTGCTACATTTTGAGTGTTGCCTTTAAAGCACACTTTCCGTGCATTTAGGACCCCAAAGTGAGGCCCCATGCCAAATGCTAACTGTAGAAAAGTGAGAATATTTACAGCATATTTACAATATTAATTTTAAATGTACTCTGGATCGGCAAGAGCAGCAATGATTGATCTATCAACTGTCTCTGTAAATTCACCCTGCACCTAAAAGAATACAAATGCAGAAAAGCAACTCTTTCTCCCTCACACTGCAAAGGAGAATTAGAAGGGCAAATACCTCAGGTAAACTAGAACAGCTGGTTTTTCTAGCCCAGTTTAGGCAAGGAGGCCTTGCTAGAAACAATCCCTTCATATTTCAGAGTACCCTTCTCATAACATTAATAATAAAAGCACAGTCTTCCAAAACATTTCTGCCAGAATCAGAAAATAAAAAATAAAAAATACAAGAACACACAGCCCAGGAAGGTCTGCCTGCCAGGGAGGACAGGATCCAACAGCTCTTTTTAAGAACTGTTTGAACATCCTGACTGCAAACTGTCAGTTCATACTCAGAATTTATTAAGGCTTGTGCAAATGTAATTCCTTTAATGACACTACTAAAACCATCTTCTTAGCATTCAAAAACTACATTTCTAGCTTGGCTGGAATGGAAGAAGACAGCTTAATTAGAACAACCAGATTTTCAGACAGAGCATAACATTTGGTATTTCAGCTCTGTAGTTTTATTGCTCTGCAGAAATTACCTTGCAGAAGCTGAGATCTGCTCAGATTTCTCCTTAAATTAACATGCTTCCCTTCACAGGGAATGCTCACCTCGTGTTTATGCTAATAAAATTATTCCTCATTATTTCAGCTGTGTTGTATATCCTTTTCCATTTCTAAACTACAAAGGCCAACAGAAAAAATTATTCCAGCAAGGCCTGTGGCATGTCCAGCTAAGAAATCATCAGGAGAAGTTTGAACTGTGCTAATTTCAGTGGCTGAATTGCTTTCTTGTTAATCTTGTACAGCATCAGAATTGGCCGAGTCAAAAGCATGAGACCATTTCCAAGTTCTCCCATAGGCTCAGTGCTCTAAGAGGATGAAAAATCCAATCTGAACAATCTCGCTGGAATAAAGGAGATGGATGAAGCAAGACAGATTGGATGGAAAAATAAGTTAATCCCTAATACAATAAAATATATATTGCAGTTGTTAGGGTTTGGTAGAACACATTCTAGAATGTGTAAATTGCCATAATCACTGGAGATAACCAGTTATCTCCAGCAGAAGTGGTGAGGTTCCAAAGGGCCACAGGATGATAAGCACAGGACTTATCATTAGAGAGGTCAATAATTTAGAGATCAGTCAAACCTACTTGACCTCTGGGATGAAATATTAATCTCCACTCCAACAATAAATAAGGACAGTCTGAAAGTGTCTCATTCATTGCCTAATAAAGATTTACTAGGTGTCACCCAGATTTGAAAAATGCTTCTCCCGTTGAAATTCAGCAATGGTACACAAGTAGATTTCCTGTTTCACTCTCACCACTGCATCTTCTCACAAACTCAACAAAAGACTGGCATCAAGCAGGAAGATGGCCTGTGATGTATGGTGAAATTTAATTGACTTTGAACTGAACCGAACTGAAAGAGAAAAAAAAAAAAGATGAAACCAAAGAGGTATTATGAACCATCAGCTAATTGCACTTAGAATGTCTTTGTAAATAACACCTTTCCAGTCTGATACCCTTAATGATTAATTTTCAACTAGTTGCTAATGGCCAGTCCTTGCAATGCTTCCTTAGTGAGGTTAATCAACACATGATCATTCAGCAGCTTTGTGGAGCACTTAGAAGCTCAAACCTTGCTAAAAGATATTTACTGTGGAAAGTAAAGGCAGGCAGCCATCACAGCTGCCTGCATCATACAGGACACAGAAATCTTACTGTTCAATATGGATGTCATTGCTGGCCCAGTGTGGTTTTAAATGCTTGCTTTACATCCCTCATGACTATACTTTCCCTCTGCCCACCTTTGCATCAGTTCTGGCGTTTATTTGACTCCTTCTTCTGTATTTTTCACCTTTGCTGAGGCTTCTTAGAGCCTGTAGCTCTATAGCCAGTTTGCCTGGGTATCAGGTGTGTGTGCCATTCACCAGGGCAGGCACACGCAGCCAGGGGCAGGGTGAGGCTCTGCCTGCAGGTGCCCCTGCACATTTTGCTTGGGCATGTCACCAGCCTTGGCTATGACTCTGGCACATGTGACCTGATGGGCACCTTACTCTTCAGAGGAGAGAGACTCTTGCTGTCATCCTCAGGAGAAATCAAGACCGCAATGACAGTAACTGGATCTCTTACATATCCTCTTTCTTGCTATTATTTCATGTAATTGATTGATATCAAGTGCCTTTCAGTCAGGCTGCTGAGTCCCATCACAGGTCCCCAGGCAGTCAGATCACTGGCCAGACTGTGATGCCATACCTTCAGGTCAGGGGTTTCAAGGAATGATAGAGAGAGCCAGATCCCATGAAACCTGGTGTCAGCTGATCACAAGAGAAGCACTCCAGGAAAAAAGTCTCCAGTGTTTGCATGCATGAGCCAGGAGAGTGGGGCTCAGCCTTTTATGCTAGTCTGGAAAGGACTTCTCCCTTCCTCTTTCCTTCAGAGGACAAGAGTCATCCTTTTCAAGTCTTCTCTTGCTCAAAGCCATTTGACTCAGGTCCCAGACCTGCAGCTCCTCCCTAGGGAGATGAGAAAAACCAGAAGCTTTGTTGTTCACGTTGCTTCATGATCATGGATGATGTTAATTGCCCCCAAAGCAATTAATTTCAGGAAGCATTGCCTTGCCCACTGAGTCAAGAACACAACCACTACACAAGACAGAAAGATACACATCATAGCCCATTATTTCACTAATCTCAGAAGAGCTGCAGTGGCATGTCTTACGTGTGACTCACAAACCCACGTTCTTTGAATTCTACCTGGTAATTTAAAGCCTTGGTTCTGAAATGCTCAAGGATTCTCCTCTGGATTAGCTGAGGACTTGCATCCTGGAAAGTTGTAGCCTTAGACCTCCAAGGGGGTTCAGTATCTCAGCCACAGGAGGAGATGCACTCATCAAGTGAGAGCAGCCAGCCCACAAGAGCCAACAGATTTAGGGAAGGTGCTGACTGGCTCTAGTGAGGCTTGAGCAAAGTGGAGGTGCCCAGGTAAAAAGCTGACCTCATCAGCAACTGACAGGATTCACTCGGATAGTTTCTGTGGAGAAACATGGAACAACGTATGGATTTTTAACAAAAGGAAGCATTCTGAGTCAGGCTGCTTTCCCCTCACTTCTACCTACCAGTCAGGAGAAAAGCTGGAATTCTGCTGCTAACTACTAACAACTAACTATTGCTACCACACCTCCCTGTTGCCTTCTCAGTCTTCCCGAACAAGCCTCAGAGAAAGGAAACAGTAAAAGCATCAAAGTGGGAGTGTGCCCCAGCTGTGAAGGTTTCAGCTGCTCCAGATGTGGGATGGGAATAGGGCTGTAGGTCTCCACTCTCAGGAAGGTGCTCTCCTTGCTCCAAGGCTGCTGAGTGCAGTGGAGGTAAAAGCTCAGGGTGGGGTCATGTTGACACATTTGCTCTGTGCCATATGTGCTCAGCCAGGAACTGACTGACTCATGCACTTTCACTCCCTGTGGGGCCTTTGTCTATGGCTGTGATTTAGCACTGCAAACCACAGCTGGCTAACTGAACTCCAGACTGGAAAGGCACACCCATCCTCAGTATTGGTTTAAATGGATTACTCTGGTTTTTTTAACAGGTAATGTCCACTGAAAGTCTTTCTAGTGCATTACTGCAACCACAGGGAAATCAATGAACCCCCGTGAGTTCCCAGAGGAAACCACCCTGCAAACAGAGGAGAGCTTTGCCCCAGTCCTGCCAGCCCCAGTCCCAGCCCACACCTGGCACAGCCCTTCCCTGCTGCTGGGACAGCCCCACGATGTTTGCTGGAAGCCAGCCCAGGGCAGCAACAAAGGGAGGGCGTTGGCCTCTGCCGGGGAATGCCAGCACAGCCCCTCTGGTGACCAACCTGGCACTGCCACACCGGGCATGCTGGGGGCTTCTGAAGTGGGAAATTATTTCCAGTAGAGTCATTGATGCCAGGATCTGGCCTCGCTGCTGGGACCTCACCGAGCGTGGCAGGAGGGCTGCAGCAAAGCCAGCGGCAAGCGCTGAGTGTGGGGAACAGACAAATGGAGCACACCAAAGCCTCCTGCTCTGCTGTGCCCTGCCTCCCCCGCTGCCAGGCTGCAGAGCAGGCACAGCTTCAGAAACCCTGAAAAAGTTTCAATTAAGATTTAGAAGAAAAGAGAAACCATCTCATTTTAAGGAGGGGGAAAAAGGCATTTTGGACTGAACATAGTATTTCCTACTTCTAGATTTTACTTTCCCTTTTTGTATTGCCAAAAGCAAAGGGAAGTGGAGGACACAAATAAGCAAAATGCACCAGAGACCCACAGAAGTCCCCAGTGACCACAGAGATAACACACCCCAGAGGTGGGAGATCCCCAGTTAACCCTGTGCCCCTCACCCACCCAAAGAGCTCACAGAGCACACACCAGTGTGTCCCCTCCCCAGGACCAGCCAATTTCTCTTTTATAGATGGTTGCCACAAATATTTGGGCCCAAGGTAACAAAACACACCAGGACCACACGTTTCCAGAGCACTGGTAGGAGGGATCAGGCAGTCCAAGTCCTGTTCCTGTGAACTTCTCCCATGAAAGTGTAACACAGCTCTTCTGGTAGCAATTTGGCAGGAGCCGTCAGTGGGAATTCCTGTATTGCTGAATAGCAAATTTCCAGAGATAATGGCTTCCTTCCCATGCCTCATCCCAGGAAACACTCAAGGCCAGGTTGCATGGGGCTCTCAGCAATCTGTTCTAGTTGAAGATATCTCTGCTTATTGCAGTGGGATTGGACTAGATGGCCTTTCCAAGGTCCCTTTCAATTTAAATCATTCTGTGATTCTCATTAAATCCTTTTGGTTAAAAAAGTTCTAATAACTCTGCCCTTTCTTGTAAATCCTAAGGGTGGACTTGTGTGCTTTCCTAATCACCAACATATTAATCATTTTCCCAGGAATTTTGCAAGAAGAGGTTTTGCAACATAAAGCCACAAGCATTTTGACAACAAGGTTAGTAGCCTTGACATAAAAGAATTAAACTAGTAAAAGCATTTAGGGTGTGGATGTAACTTGAAACATATTTAGGAAATTGAACCCAACAGGCTACCACATTACAAGGTAAGAGCATTGGTTTGGAATCTTGTAGGGCCTCTGATTCTGATAAGAAGACATCCAAGTAAAACAAGAAGAATTATGAGAGTAAAATCAATGTATACCCATCAAAGGTTAAGAAATCTTGCCTGCAGTTTCATGTGCAAGCGCTCCTATTCCAGCTGTGGAAAGAATCATTAAAAAAAATTTTTAAAAGCCTGATGGGGTAAACGCAGTTTTAAGGAAATACTTTTATTGCTTTTCATCATACACCTCTTTTGATAGGTGAAATTCCTCCATGACAGGCCTACTGGATGATGTTCAGCTACTGAAACTCTGTGGGGAAACAGTTGTTGGGGCCAGAGAAGCTGCTGTTGGAATGTGCTCTTTTTTTCCTACAAAAGAAGCATGCACAAATTATGAGAGGAAGGAATTATGCCAGAAAAAGTCACTTTTGACCCAGTTGCTGTATTAAACTTGCAATATTACTGCTGAGGAAGTAAAAGCAGTTTAACTGCAAACTCCTTCATGCATGCCAGCAACTGGACTTTTAAAGGCATGATTTTAGTGTATAGTCCTGTGAGAGTGCCTTTGTAGTCACCTTATATTGGGAAACCAGTGCAGACAAGTTTGCTTGGGCTCAAGCTGTGGAAAAGGGGCAGCCAAGCAATTACTGGTAAGGGCATCACTCCCAGCACAAGTGCTGTAATGTCTTCAGAGACAGAAGATAAATAAATCACATTTCAGATGACAGCAATGCTGTTAAAAAAAAAAAAAAAGTGGGTATCAATGAAGGCTAAGTAGGGAGCTGCCTGATTAACACTCCACAACTGTGAGAGGAGAGCTTGAGGCTGGGCCCTTCACCAGCAGTCCTGTGGCAATGCATTTATGGTGCTTAAAGGATAATACTCATGGGGGTCACCCAGAGAGGAGACCTGGGAAGAAGCAAAGTGCTAAAATGAAAACCTCACATTCCATTAAGTAATCTGCCTCTGCAGTTGTTCCCTCTGTGCCTCTGACTGAACTGCATTTCTGTGTTTTTGCCAAGTAGCTTTACCTGTATCATATATCTTTGGGTTTAGCCAAAGGGGAAGTAATAAATTGGAGCATATAGAACAAGATAATAAAATGCAGAAGTTTTATACTGCTGTCCCATCAGCCTGAGAAAATATATGGGATCTTGGCTCTAAAAATGATCAAGAAACACATTAAGCAGCATTAATTCCTCTCAAGTGCTTTCTTGAAAAACAACTTCTCTTATCTTAGCCCCAGAGTTACCTCTGTTCCTTGCAAATTTCTGCCTTAATCCCAGCAGAAGGATGGCTATGATTTCAGTAGTAAAAAATTATTTGCAGAGATAACAAGCCTATTGTAACTGAAATGACTGATGGACCTACTAATCTCAAAGGGAGGAAACTCACAGAACTTAAATTTCCCATTTTATTCACTTTTATGCATCTCTTCAGGAGTTCAGCCCACATTAGCAGAGACAGTGGGATCACAACAGGTTCAAGGCACAACAGGTTCATTACCTGAACAAGGTTTTTTGTGCTGTAAAATCTATTTCCTATCTGGATTACAGGGGGAAACATGACCTGCATAACCAATGTTTCTAAAACTGGTTTTATATGCAGCCCAATAAATGATTTATCTACTCTGACTTAATCAAGAAGTTATTTCCACTATGGGCTAGCCTCTGCCTCTTCTGGTTGAAACATCTGGGCTATAACATCCTGCAAGGAAGTCTGTTGAAATCACAGCCAGAATTTCAGCCAGACAGGCACAAGCAGGAGTTGAGTGAGAGTCATGGATGTGATTTGTGTCAGGGGAGTGTCACTCTCAGTGTCACAGAGCTAACTTGATAGAAGCTCATGTACTGCCCTGCCAACATGAACCAACTGGGAATCTGCTGCTGGCTCTGACCCACAGCACATTTTAGCTCCTCATGGCCCAGCACAAGGACTATGAAAGCCTAAAAAAGAGCAGCATTAGGCCTTTTACAGTTCAGAGTGCACATACAGCCTGTCCTGAAAACCTCTCCACAAAAAAAGAGCAAGCCCTTCTCGAGCAGGGAAAACCCACCAGCTCTATTGGATCCCCTCAACTATTCCCAAAACTGATCTCCATTTGTTGCAAGGAACTGGCTGGCAGGTCAGGGTTTCCAGCACTGATTCTGCCATCTGTTAAAATCACATTCCTACACAGCTCAGACAAGGAGACCTATCATTTTAATACAAAAAAAAAAAAATAATATTCCTGTTTTGACTCTCTCAAAGCCTGTGTGAAACCAAGCATGCAGTAAAAAGACTGTTTGCATGGGGCACTGTACATACCTAAAAGCCAACTGTATCATCAATACTATATCAAATTTTTTAAAAAATATATAGATTTAATTTGCCTTCTTTGCTGTACTTGAGAAACATTAATGGGACACCTCCCAGAGTTAATTTAATAGTTTTGTGAACAAAGCATCTGCTTCACATCTCCAAGCAAATGAGTTTGAAGTCTTATACAGAGTAGATTGCATTAACCTTTCTAATTATTTTTCTCCTGAGAAAGCACTTCCAGATTTCTCCTGACAAAACATATTTCACTCCTGAAGTGTATTTACTGCCAATAATTAAAACAAAAATGGAGCTAACGCACACACAGTCTTGCAAAGCAGGCAGCCCAACAACAGAACCTTACAGCTCCATAAAGCCCTGGAGCAGCCTGTAAACACAGCTGATAACAAATTCCATCCAGCACAAAATGCGTGCTAGCTACAGATTAAATAACCAAACCCCTGGGAGTTAAGGTCTGACAACAGGAGTGTGTTTAGTCCTCTCTTTTTAAAAGTCTTATGTTTGTGTTAAGTGCAGAGGCTTGACATGCTCCAACAGAACATGTCTGTGCATTCCAGCATGGCAAAGGATCGGTATTTCACATCAAAACAACACCAGGAACATCCAGGGGGTCTTTAAATGACAGACAACAGAGCATGTGTCCTCCCTTTCTCCCCCTACCCCAAATTGTGCACAGCTCTGTGTGATGTTACTCCACAGGGCTGCTGAGACACTGGATAGGCACATTTATTGGGAACTCAGTACATTCATAAAAATGAAATTAACTGAAGCAAAAGTGCAGTGGCTGGTCCCTTTGAAGAGAAAAGGAAATTGGAGATGGCACACTAGAAAGGATCACCTTGTCTTCTGCCTCTGTCAATGCCATTTACATGCCACTTGCATTTTTAGCTCAAATCTATAAAGGAAAAAATTCTTACATAATGGCTGCATTGTGCTGATAAACAATGGAAAATTGCTGATTTGATTCCATTTAAAAGTAACACAGAATTATTTTGGACTAGGCACAATAGCACTAAGTTCTGCTTTAACTTGGTATAATTACAACTGGCCATTCATATGCTGAACTGACATCAAAGAACAATTTATTTTGAGTAATAGCCCATAATTCACCCTAACATATGTAATTAGAAATTAAATTTAATATATGCCCAGGCTATTGAGAGAGAATGGGAAGTGCAGACTTTTGAATTCATACTGTATAGAAACTTCTTAATAATATGACAGCTAAAGATTAATCAACCATCACAATGCAAAAGATCAGGTAATATTAAACAACCAAACAATAATTGAGCTGCTGAGCACAAAGGAAACCCATTATAAACACAGTGGAAATCATTTGTGCCAAAGCTAAATTAATTCCTGGTATAACTCAACTATTATGGGAAGAAAAAATATTAAAAAGGGACTTGGGCCCCTGTTTGTCCCAAGTCCACATACCACAATGTGGTAGTCCCAAAGACATGCTGAGGCTCTGGCTTGGTCAGAGATGGCCATCCAGCCTCCCAGGACTGCAGCCCTGGAGCAGGAGCCTCCCACCAGGGTGGGAAGGGGCAGGGTGGCCACATCCCAGCACCACTGAGCAGCTGCCCGGCTGCAGGAGCCTCCAGTGAGTCCTGAACCAGTGGCAATTGCTTGGGCTACAGTCATCCCCTAGGGGGGCTCTCCAGGGATCCTGGACCTGTCCTGCTGCTGCTTTTCACATGTCATGGCTAACACAGTGACACATCTTCATTTCTCCAGCTAAATCCTCCCCCGCCTTGGCCTTCCCCCCAGCCAGTATTTGCATATAGTGGTCATAGTCCTTTAGGTAAGCACTAAAGGACCACACTCTAATGTACCAGGCAGGCAACAAAAATAATAAATAATCTGAAAATGCTGACGTGGAAACCTCTATGTAAACTGGAAAGGGTGAGTGGAGTAAAAATGTGCAAAAAGCAAAAAGGCTTTCAACTGTTAAATTGCTGTCTTATGAAAAAAAACTGCTGCCTGTGAAATAAAGTGACTTATCTGCTTCAAATAAATTACATGAAATAGAAATGTCACTGTGATAAAACACCTGTATCATGTAGTACCCGAGGAACAGGTGCAACTCATGGTTAATGACTCCCCACCTTTCTAAGTACCTTTTCCCTTTAACTGCTGCACATTTTCTTGAGCTGGTGTCTCACTGAAACTTTTGTAGCTGACTGATAGTCTAATAATTCTGATTGCATTTAATGGATTTACCACTTACATTTGAATGGCTGCATTTAAATATTTTTTATCCTGATCATTTCTCAGTGTATTCTGTGATTCTGCCTTGCTATCCAACCCCTCACATCAACCCTGAAACTGGGCTTTAAGAAGAAAGCAAGGGGTACCTTTTATGCCCTGAGACAAAAATGCTGTTTTACTGAGGCATTCAGGCAAGGGACTACAGTGAAGAGAAAGATTTCCCTTTGGATTTAAATGTTGGGTTTGGGTTTTGGTTTTACTTGGCTCTTCTGCANGCATTCAGGCAAGGGACTACAGTGGGTTTAAATGTTGGATTTCGGTTTTTGTTTTACTTGGCTCTTCTGCCCCCTTCCCATTCTCCAGCACTGAACTTGTTGGTTCCCAGGACTTGTCAACAGCTCAAGCTGAAGCAATACCTTGTGGAGGGCATGTGGCTCTGAGCATGTCCATTTCTTGCACTTGGGAAGAGAGAGCTTTTCTGAGGCTTTTGTGACAGGAGATACGGGGTGCAAAGCTCCAAAGAACCGAACACAGTAGGTCACCAAAGGTAAAAAGGAGGATTTAAAATGAATGTCAGTCCCTGGTAAGTACATCAACATATTTTGGCCGTAACCAGAAGTTGCTCTGGATTACTGAGCTTTCTCGATGTACCATCAAAAAAGCTGCCAAAGCTGCCTGTGCTTAGTGTAGGGAGCACACTTCTGGGTCTTTTGGTTTGGGTTATTTTAATAAGTTGACCTCTGAACTTCTCTGCTCTTCATCTTTAGTTAAATGCATTTGACCAAATAAATGTCAGCACACCATGATCTAGTTCTGTGGAAGACAGATAGCATGAGCCAGCTGCATTAGTTTGAGCAGCTGGGAAAGTCTCCAACAGCCAGTGTGACTTCCCTGTGCTTTGCTCTTCCTTCTTCACATGAGTTTCTGTGAACTTTAACAGGACTACCAGGCTGTATTCATGCATATATATGTATATATATATGTATATATATGTATGTATGTGTGTATATATGTATATATATACTTTAAAATTAATCCCACATATGTGTGTAGAAGTATAGCCTGTTATGCAATCATAGGTTATATAGTAATATATGGTATAAGTTATATAGCAATCATGGCTAACCCTAATAAATGTTAATAATGATCCACTGGTTGTACATAAACACAGTATCAAGGCCACACACGCAAGAGGCTCCTTTACCCACCACTGTTAATGAAACTGCTATTTATAAAAAGCATGTTTGTTTGTGTGTTCATGATAAAGATTGAGTAATGAATTCCTCAGGGTTATTTCAGGTTCACATACACACAAAAATTTAAAGTGCTTACACAGCTGCACCTGGACTTCTTCCTTTGTATTTGGCAGCCAGGAGTTATCTTGGGCTCTGAAATAGCTTGTCTTGTTTAAGATTAACGTCAAGCAACGTAAACAGCAAACAATATCCCATAGTTAGCCATAATGCTAAAATACCATCGCACTGAGGAACACTCACTCTCCTTATTTGCAAGGATAATTAAGTGCAATTGTAGACAGGGCCAGACAGGGCCATTGCTTGCCTGATTTTCAGGTCACTGGAGTCCCACAGAAATAAGGAAGACTGACCATTTCTAGATCCATTTCAACAGGTTGAGGAAATCTCTAAGTCTTCATTACACAAATCACGACAGAGCAACTTCAATTTCTGTGGACATCTCCCAGCCTGCAGCTGCTGCACAGGGGTGGATTGGCAAAGGGAAGGCAAATAATGGCGCAAACTCTGCCACTAAACATCTTTGGGGACATGTGGGACCACAGACATACTTTCAGTTGATAATGAGAATGAGCACTAGGCTGATCTAATGCTCTTTAGCAGACACTGTGCCCAGTTCACTCCTAGCATGGACTGAATCACCATGGAGAAGCTGGTATTTCATGCTGCTCTTCCCTCTCTGCTGGTTTGGCCTGCCCAACATTGCAATTTCACAGCTAAAATGTATGTATGGGGCTGACAGACACTTCACCCAGACTATCACTGCAGCTCACAGCCAGCAAAAGCCACTGCTTCTTAGAAAGTTCAAGATTCTGGGCTATCAATTTTTACCAGTGTCACACAGGAGTGCTGACATGTCCTTGCAGTGTTAATAACCCCAGCTGCAATGCAGCTGACCTTGTGGACAGCTGCAGGCAGGGGACAAATAGCTGCCTCTTAAGGGTGAGGGGTGAGATTTCAGAACAGGCTCATGCTGAGAGCTGCAGGTGAAAGTAGGCACTTTTCAGGAAACAAAGAAAATAAAGCCAACCCTTCTGAGACAGCTGACATCCCCAGACATCCTGTGTTTCACTGATAGACCTACCTTTCCTAGATACAGCCCTGTAGTGCCACATTAGGCTGCTCCAGGAGAAGGGACAAGCAGGGGACTGAGAGCAACCCCCATCCAACAGACCCCAGCCATGCTGGGTACACCAAGGGGTGAGCCAGGACAAGGGGTTCAACAGGAGCAGAAGGGAGGCCAGGCAGGGCTACCCCTATAAAGTAGCCAGGACAGGTGTCCTGGGCTGAGATGTAACAGGGTCCTGGACCTCGGATAAGATGGGGAGACTCCAAGGCAGGCTGGCCAGGGCAGTGAGGGCTTGTTTCTTCATATTCGATGGCTGTTTGTACCAGCTACTGCTTTACTTTGTATTTGAACTACAAATGCATTTGGCACAGGCCAAAGTTATTCTTCCTGTTTGCAAATTTGTCCTTGTAACAAAGCATTTCTGGTAACAGAAGGAACAAATGCTTTTTCTCTTAGTGAATCCTGCTTTAGAAAAAAAGATATTTTTCTTAAGAAACCTAGCAGAAACATTAATTTTACGGTTTCTCCTCCTCCTGAATTCCATGCAGCCTGAAAATTCCATGATGCCTCAGAAGCCAGACTGGATATGATAGAACCACAATACTCAGCAAATCTCTAAACGTGATTAGGTTGGAATACCCTGAAATGTCTTTGGGAGCCGATATCATCCCCTCCCCAACAACCATTCACTAACCAACTACTTGCCCACATTGTTTATAGGTATTTCAAACAGCACTGATCTTAACGTTTATCTGAAAGGATTCCACTTGGTAATCCCCCCCTATTGTGAAAAACAAACATTTTTCTCTATCTTTCATCGGTATTTGCAGCTTGCCTTATCACGTATTTGAAGAAGTCTGTGACATGTTGGGGAAACTCCCACAGGCCTAGAAGATTTCAGGCAGAATCCCACTCTATAATTCCCCCTTATCACATAACAATACACAAGATATGAACAGCCTGAACTGAGTGCATTGACTAGTGATTCCTGGCAAGAAAGAAGAAAGAGCAAGCTTCTCCCTTCCAGGAACAGAGCAGGAATATAAATTATTAGCACAAACCCATCACATTAATCATCTGTGAATATCAGTGACAGCTATTTATATATATATATATGGAAAATCACCACCAACCCGGAATACTGTTGTCTGTGTCAGGGAACATAATTTTATGTCTTGCTTAAGTGGTCACCAGGTTCCTTCTCTTTGGCTGGAATATATACTAAACACCTTAAATCAGAATCAGAAATGAGCAATACAACAAATGTTCAGTATCCATTCCAAGGTAAACATGAGAAAAACAAGTCACATTATAAGAGAAGACACAGTGCTTTATTTTTCTGGAAGAAAAGCATATGGTGTGTGGCCTCTCTCTTCAGCACTGTACTTTCATGCTAGTGGTCACATTCTGTTCTCCTTTTCACTTTCAAACTCTCCCTTCCCAGAGGCACATTCTATTCTGTACAGTCATAGTTGTCAGGGTAATGTCCAAAACCCATAGATTAATAAAAGTGTGAAATTACCTCTGTCATTTGACACTGCACAGCAATTTAGGTGGACAGAAATACTATCCTATCAACTCAACACTGAGCTGAATTATCCTTCTGCTGGCACAACCGGTTACTTGTTATCCCTGAAAAATGGCTCCCATTGGGATCTATGTCCAGCATCTCGCCCACAAGCTGGTGATTAGAACTGTAGAAAGCTGCAAGGGAAAAGCAGTAGCCATCCAGTTCCTCAAACATCATGTCCCAAAGCTCACTTCCATTTCTTCAATCGGCAGCCAGCTTCTCAAAGCTCTTTTTTATGTAACCTGCCAGGAGCATGGCCTGAGGCTGTGTAGTATCTGAGCCAGAAAGCTGAGATGTGCATGCAAACAACCTCAAGAAAGAGAAGAGGCTTTGGGGATAGTGCATGTTTTCTCCGGAGAAATCTGTTGTTATCAGCACTGAACAAAGTTTGCTTATCAGCTGTCTAAGCAGGCTGCTTGATGTTAACAGATAGGGTTAGAGATGCTTTTGAAAGGCACCTGGGCTGTGGTGTATCTGCTCCTGCCAAATGCAGGTCTTTATTTCTGCAATTTCTGTCAACTGTTAAATCCCATGGTCAGCATTGTGCAGATGGCAAATCAGCCAAATCAGTTTCCTTCAAGCTTTAATAGCTGTGAATCTTGAATTCTGAGGGCACAAGGGCACACATGTGCCAGTGTCTCTGGTCCAGAAAAGTATCCAAACCAAGAGGGGCCATCACTGCCCGTGCAGAAGAGCTTTGACATACAAGGCAGTCCCAGCACCTGTGCCCACAGCACTTCTGACAGACTGAACACCCAACTCACAGGCAGAATTTTATCTCAAATCTTTCTTAGGGAAGTTCCCTTCTCAAAAGTTATTTACTCTTTCAAGGTTTCATACTATCTCCTTACATTGCTATTTATGTACTAAACCACATACTTGTATGTACTTGAAAGACATATCTGCTAACAGACTTCACAGCGCATTGTCTGATTGAAAGTAAGATTTCCCACAAAGTACTCCCAGGAAAACTGTTTCCATGTCAGGAGAAGACAGTAGTAGGCTGTCGGCACTTTCATGTGAAATAACAAAATGCATATCGTAATTTCTCTATGTTCAAATAAACACAGTGGTGAATATAGTGACATGAGACATCTGCCAAGTCCACAATCCATTTCTTGTGCTAGAAGCTTTTCATTCTGTCTGAATGAGAAAACAGAGAACCCCACCTTCTGAAAAGCTGTAGCACTGACTGCTACTGAAAGAGCTAATGTCAAAATAGAAAATGTCTTCAAATACTTTCTCCATTACAGTGGGTGGAAAACTAGTTCTTGAAAGTACAGAGATATTATTACTCTCCCTAATGCCTGAAAATTACAAGAAAGGATGAAAAAGACTGGAAATTAACTATTTCCACCTGACACCAGTGTCAAATGCTCTTACAAGGCAGAGAAACAAGCATCAGCCATGCTGAGAAGCAAATCAAAAACCTGGATGAAAAAGGCAGACTTTAATGTAGCAAAGCAATTACGTCTGGGAATTCCACATCTGCGAGGTGGTCAGGTTTCCTTGGCCTTCAGGAAGGTCAGAAGTTAAAGCCAGGAGAAAACTCACAGTGGGACAGCTGTATGTTACAGTGCATCCCCTTTCTTAAGATATTTTGCTTTTAACAGCAGCTGAGTTCCTCGCATAACATCTCTCATCCACTACAGAGCTACTTAAATAAAGATATCAATTATCAGCCACATAAAGGCTTCAATCATTGATCCAGAAAATCAGCTTAGTCTCCCTTGGCTTTTGCATGAAGTCAATTATGCAGATGTGGAGCACGTATTACACACTGGCAGACAAAGCCAAACTCTGCAGAAACACTGTAAGTAAATATATTTAACTTAGCTAATACCCCAAAGCTTTACTCGGCATGATTGCTAATAATACCACTAAAATTCAGCATTTCAAGCTCTTGTATTGCCACCTCGTGGCTGATGCACGTATAACTTGGCTTTAGCGGGAGGAGAGCAGATCAGGAATTCCTTCTATTGCAGAGGAAGGGAATAAATCGAAGCAGAGTTTTAAACTGAGTTACATTTAATAATTATACTTTGCAATGGAATCAGGATCTTCTCTGAAGGAAGAATATGAATCAAATACTGGGTGAAAACTCAGGCATGAAGTGGAAACTCAAGCAAACAACTCACCCATGATGTGCCAGCTCTGCAGTCATCCCTCAGCCTGCCACTCTTGATGGTGGGACACAAAAGACAATGGTGCCAATAATAAGTAACTCCAAAATTATTCCAGTTAAGTAACCCACTTGGAAAATTCTTGTAATAATCACTCTGGGTGACTTGATATTCAATTGACATAGAGAAAGTTGTGGTTTATAGGAAATGTTACCTTCCTTGGAGAATTACATCCCATGATACTATAATTGTTGACTTTGATCATGTCCACTTGACATTCTACTTGAGAATAACAAAGGGCAAAGGAGCCATGGGCCCAGTGAAGAACAAGGAGGAAAATACAAGTGGAGAGGTGCCTACCACTGGCAGTGACAGCAACCACTGCCCAGGGAACTGTGGGGGTGCGCCCCAAGCTCCACACAGGCCTTTCATGCCAGCATTTATATTTAATTTCACATAGCAGTTCCCTGAACTCTCCAAGTAATTTCCTTCAAACCACCAGGAAGTTTATACACCTGCACTGACAAGCAAAGAGAGTTTCAGCTTTCATATTTATTCTTATATTCTGAAAGCAGAATGGTTTTCTCCTTTCCATCAGCATCATCCAGAATACTAAGTCAGACAGCCAGAAGAAAGGATTCATTCTGAACAACTAAATTAGAAAAAGAAACATCCTTATTCTCATTATTATCTATTGTTAGTTCTTATTCTAATCTGTGTTATTTTTCCAAGTACATTACCATGAAAATAACGATCCTTTCATGACTATTCTATTTATCATAATGGAAGCTAAGCCTTTACTACCAGTTCTGGATTTCTTGTGTGAAAATGCTTTCAAAATGCTTGAAAAATCATTTGCTTACAAGGCTAAGATAAACTGCTTTATGATTTATAGGAAGACAATCACACATAAAGACTGATGATTTATAATGGGAAGACTAAGCACCTTAATTGTCTCTAACTGCATCCACATTTCTTCTACTTAGGCTTAGTCTGTCTCCTAATGAGATTTAGTCCTGAACACTTCCTACTTTCCCAGGTTACATTACTGGTATCCCATTATACAGCCAAGAGAGATCATCTTTGGCTTTGCCTTTATCTTTTAGGTGGATGGTTCTCAGAACAAATGATTCGACCATTATGTCAGCATTGTGAAATAGTCACAAAAGTTTTATTATTTATGCCACAAGTAAATACTTTGTTAGTGAGTGATACCAACCCATAAGCTTTGGGGAAAAGATACCATGTTCCTATACACATTGTGTAATCATTTAAATTTCATAGGAGACGCAAAACTTTCTTACCAAGACTTTTATCTTATTTGAAAATAAGTTCCTGCATGACTGTTTGTGGAGAATGCAGAGATTTTGGAGTTTGGATACTGTCATGCTTAAAAAAGCTGTGTAAAAAAGAATAATTGCTGAAAGCTAACAAGCCACAAAATAACAACATTTTCACAATAGCATTTTAAAAATAAAGATGGACTTTCTTAAGTTGATTCTGGGTTTGAGGTTGTCCTAGAAAAACCCAGCACTGAAACGGAATTCGATGGAGTCTAAAGTCAAGGACAAAAGCAGCTGTCAAGCACCATAGTCTGCAAACCCCTGGGTCATTGTAAAATCAGCAAAAGTATTTAGGATGGAAAAAAATGAATGTATATTCCCTATGAATTGGTCTGGTGTTTGAAGGATGGATATTAAATTTCAATGTAAAACAAGATCAATATGGCACAAAGACCAATTAAAAACAGCCATGCACCCATCAGAAGACATATAAAGAGGTCCATGAAAAAGAAACAAAATTGAACAACCGATTAGAAAGAGAAGAAGGGAACACACAAGCACCAATATCTCTGGGTGGAGAGAGATGAGGGAACAGGGAACTAGTTACTTTTCAGCTGAAAAAGATGACAAGATAAAAAAAATAGATACACTGAAAAATAAGATCAAATGAAATAAAAGAAATGTGAGGGAGGGTGACAAACCACATCAAAGGAAAAGGAAAACCACTCATTCAAATGCTCTGACTAATCCAAGAGATAAAAGCTGCAGAGGGATTAAGGACTGCAGAAAATAACCACTGCCCTCTTGCCTACAGCAACCAGGGTTAGACATGACTACTCCTTAGATGGACATTGAAAGCAAATGCTTTTCCCACCCCTAAGCCTCATAAAGAAACAAAACCCTCAGAGTACGGCACAAGCAATAATAAGAAAAGAGGTGTATGAGATGTGGTTCTGGAAGGGAGTGGGCACAACCAGAGCATCTGCCATCATAAGGTGATTATCCCAGCACCAGGGATTTTACTGGAGAGGGGCTGGGAGAGGTGGATTCTAAAGCTTGTGTTGCTGTTGTGGAGCTTTATGCTGGCACATAAATGAAAGCAGAAGTACAGGAGACATGAATAAAGAACAAAATGGCAAAAATTAGCTCTGTAACAGAATTAGTTGGTTCATTGCACAGGGAGGGATGGTAACACAACACAGCATCTCAGAGATNCCCTAAGCCTCATAAAGAAACAAAACCCTCAGAGTACGGCACAAGCAATAATAAGAAAAGAGGTGTATGAGATGTGGTTCTGGAAGGGAGTGGGCACAACCAGAGCATCTGCCATCATAAGGTGATTATCCCAGCACCAGGGATTTTACTGGAGAGGGGCTGGGGGAGGTGGATTCTAAAGCTTGTGTTGCTGTTGTGGAGCTTTATACTGGCACACCATCCCAGCAGCCTCAGACTGTCCCTGTGAAATGAAAGCAGAAGTACAGGAGACATGAATAAAGAACAAAATGGCAAAAATTAGCTCTGTAACAGAATTAGTTGGTTCATTGCACAGGGAGGGATGGTAACACAACACAGCATCTCAGAGATTTCAAAGAAGTAAGCTTCTGGTCCTTCACCAGTTCCATCACCCTCCTCTGGACATGCTCCAGCACCTCTTCTGTGTGATGAAAGGCCCCAAACTGGACACACGATTTCAGGTGTGGCCTCACCAGTGCTGAGTAGAGGGACAATCACTGCCTTGGTCCTGCTGGCCACACTATTGCTGACACAGGGCAGGTGCCATTGGGCTCCTTGGCTACCTGGGCCCACTGCTGGCCCATGTTCAGCCATCCTCAACCAGCAGCCCCAGGCTGATTTTCCCCAGCTGCTTCCCAGTCACTCTTCTCCCAGCCTGTAGCATTGCAGGGGATTGCTGTGAGCCAACAAGGGAAAAAAGAGCAAGGGGTTATTTGAAGTCAGTGGCCCCTTCCAGCACAAAGGAATCAAACCATCTGCTCCAGCTAGGCATTTACCTGAACCTATAGCAAGTAAGAAGTTGCCATGGTCATTGTTTCTGCTAGCACTTAAATGTGCTCAAGAATAGGAATTTCAGCTGAGTGTGAAAGTGGTGCATGGAGAACATTACCAGCCCTTTACAAGATAATGGCTATTTTTGGGACCTAGTGTGTCAGAACTAGATACTCTCTCCTTGTCAGTATTATTTGGAGCATTAGTAATTTAAATTTTCTAAGTCTGCACAGTATTTCCATTTATTGATCTTCCCATTGTATTATCATCTCTACGTATTACTTCTAACACAGATGGCAAAGATTTTGACAAAGTCTATGAAGTGCTTGCCACTGTCTCAAAAGTAACAAGGTTTTTAGCACCATGCTCTGGCCAACTGAGCCCTTTTTCCAGTCAGTGGGAATTTCACCAGACTGCAACATCTTCTCAAATATGATGGAGACTGGCTTAGACGTTTCATGCAGCAGTCCCCTCAGGTCCCATGGACACATCTCATATGTCTTAGGAACTTGTACACCTTCAGGTTCCTCAGACAGGCTCAAACGTAATCGTCTCCTACAGCAGGGGGTTCATTCTCCTCAACCTAACATTTCCTTCTGCAAGTCTGCCGGGGTACTTGGAACACTTGCCAGTGAAGGCTGAGGCAAAAAAGTCATTGCATACTTCAGCTTTCTCCATATCCCAGGTGTTCGTTCCATTCCCTTGCAGAGGGCTCATGTTTCCTGTCTTCCTTTTATTACCCATGTGCCTACAGCTGCACACCTCTATCTGCAGTTTGAGTCACCTCTTCCCAAGCATTCAAGACATGTAACGTAGCTGAAAGTTTCTAGTAATATAGCTTATATATTTTAGTAATATATCAAATAAATAGTGGCCAAATAGCGAATAAATTCTAGGGTCTGTAAATTCTAAAACCCCGGTGTGACTAACTGAGGCATATGATACCCGCTCTGCCAGGCACCTTACTACCAGCTGAAGGGCTGATTTCCAACGCCTGACAACACTTGAAATCCCGGTATTTCGGGCTGGGAAAAAACCAGCGGAGGAGGAGCCAACACACGCCGGTTTTGTTGCATCTTTAATGTGGCGGAGAAGAACCACCAGCCAGCGCAAAGCATGGCCACACCCTTGCGGTCCAGGCCGTTCTCGCTACCCACGCACTGTCCCAAGTACATCACTCCGCTCATTCCAGGCCAGCCCCGGTTCCGGGGCGGTTCCGGGGCGGTCCCAGCGCCAGGCCGCGCCCGCCCCGGCGCTCCCGGCGTGCCCC
>VWYE01018108.1:540317-582475 GCA_013398995.1 Alaudala cheleensis | reverse complement strand
GGCTCGGCCGGGAGCCGCTGCTCCGCTTCCTCGGCGGCGCGGGCGGCCGCCTCCGCATGGGCACGCTGCTGAGCCGGCAGAGCTGCCAGGCGCGGCTGCGCAGCGCCGAGGGCATGAGCCTGGCCGAATTCCTGTATCCCGCGCTGCAGGCCTACGACTTCCTGCACCTCCACCAGCACCACGGCTGCCGCATCCAGCTGGGGGGCCACGACCAGATGGGAAACATCATGTCCGGATACGAGCTCGTCACCAAGTACGGCGGTAGCGCGGGGCGGGAGGTGATGCGCGGGGTCTGGGCGTCGGGCAACCAGTGTCAGCGGTAGCGGGACCGGGGATGTCACTGTCACCCTGTACTGGGCACTGGGGAGGCCGCGCCTCGAGTGCTGTGTCCAGTCCTGGGCCCTCAGTTTAGGACATTGAGCTGCTGGAGCAAGTCCAGAGAAGGACAGCGATGGAATGGACTGCTCAGGGAGGGGGTGGAGCCGCTGTCCCTGGTGGTGTGTGAGGAAAGACTGCACATGGCACTTAATGCCATGCTCTAGGTGACATGGTGATGTTCGGCCACAGGTTGGACGCGATGATCTCAGAGGTCTTGTCCAACCTCACCAGTTCTGTGATTCCGTGACAGAATGCAGTGCGATTTGGTACTGACAGTCTCTAAAGAGCCAGAAGTCAGAGCTTAAGAGATAGGGCCATGCACAAAGCTGTGTGATTTGAGAGGAGTAAATTGGCCTGACCGTAAGCTCAGTACATAAATACATTTTAACCAGGTTTATATGAATTTTTAAGAAAAATAATAGGTTCTTGTATTAGTGAATCCAAGAACCAAAATAAAACACTCTGAAGTATGAGACAAAATTGAGACAAATCAGCCAGCACACACATACTGGTGTAATCACACCAAAGTAGAGGCAGTTGTGGTATATCATATATAAACTACTTTAAGTGCATAAATATCTTTGAAACATAAAAAAAAAACTTAGGGTGCTGTTTTTTTCCGTAAAGCCCTCTTCACAGAAGTGTTCCAGCATCTTTTTGCCCATCACCCCCAGCTTTATATCAAGAATAGAATCTTGCAGAATGCTTGTATTGTAGTCTGCTTTACCAAGATATATTTTTTTAACATGCAGTGACTCTTCTTTCACAGGATGACAGGAACAGATGTGTTTGGAATTACTGTACCTCTTATTACCAGTACTACAGGTGATAAACTGGGAAAGACTGCTGGAAATGCAGTTTGGCTGAACAGGGATAAGACCTCTCCATTTGAGCTGTATCAGTTCTTTGTCAGACAGCAAGATAGTGTGGTTGAAAAGTAAGTGTTTCTTGCTTTTTGTTGTTGTTTATAAAACCTGATTCTAACTGTTCACTGTAACTGCTTTGTTTCATTATGTGCAACACAATCTGCATGTAGAAGTATATGTTAATCATAACTGTTCATGAAATAAACAGGCATGACTGGTTCCTAAGTGAACAGGATAGTGGAACTTCCATATACTGAAATACACAGCAGAAAGTTAGAAGGTGGATGACCTTCTAATTTTCTGATTAGAGGGGTGAAGCATAATGCATTTTGTTCTTCCAGTGGGTTGACTTTCTTGCATGGGATATTAGTTTTATATACATATATATACATATATATACAGTTTTTAACTGTAGCATCACAGTTATTAATTCATCTAACTTTAATAAGTTGCTCTATGTTCTTTTCTACATCTGTTTTATCTGTCAATAGCACTGTTAAAGCTGAGCTACTTCCTGTTCATATTGGGACCTGCCTTATAACTTAGTTACTTCTCTCAAAGGTTTATCCCCTGATAATTCAAATCCATATTCTGATCCCTAGCACATTTCAGACTGAAAAGAAGGGTGTGTGGGTACTTAACACTAAAATATTTCAGTCATTCAGACTTTTTACCAGTAAAGTCACCTTTAATACACTGCATGGGACTGAAGGCTCATTAAAATGGACTTCCTTGTAAAGAGTAGGCTTAGGGATGCATCTTTAAATTCTTGATTATCTTAAATAATCTTCCTGCTGAGATACTTGCCAATACAGGTGTGCTTCTGTCCCATGATGGCCACAGACTCACAGTGGGATTTAGCATTAGTGTATTGTAGATCTCCTAAGATAAATACAAAACCTTGTTAGCTGACACACAATTCCAATAAATCCTGTAAAAGTTTCAAGAGAAAATGAAATTGTTGATTGTAGTACAAACTTCACAAAAACATCTGACACTATCTTATGCCAGAAGACTTGACCCTAGGCAGAATATTAAGTAAAATGTGAGCTTTAAAGATTTGATTGAAAGGACAGAGAATCTTGGTATGTATTTCTTAAATGGACTAAGAATCGTTTTGGTGCACTGAAGTTTGAATGACAAAGGCAGGAAATCTGTAATGATGGCTATAGAGACAAAATATTTTTTCCCTGCTCATAGATACCTGAAACTATTCACGTTCCTTCCTCTTGAGGAGATTGCCCACATCATGGAAATGCATGCTAAAGAACCTGAGAAATGGGGCCCTCAGAAGCGACTGGCTGCAGAAGTAACTAAGCTTGTCCATGGTAGAGAGGGGCTGGAATCTGCTAAGAGGTAAAGTTTGATTTATCAAGCAGTTTTATTTCAGATTTATTCTATGGTAATTCTCCATAGCTTTTCAGGGACTATTTTAATCTATTAAGTTGTTGCTTAGATGTTAAAAAAGAAAAATGTAATAATTCTGTAGACTTAAAAATACACTGAAAATATTATAAAAAAATTTGCAGAACAGTAGGGTAAAATAAAAAAAATGGGGGTATATTTGAAGTATTTCTTTTCATGTTTGTGGACCCTCAAAAGAAACTGGGGAGGGCAATCTGATGAGTTGAGTAGCACTTTGTGTGAAGAGAAGACCAGCTCTGTATTTTGAATGCTCTTTGTTCTCACAGGTGCACTAAGGCCCTTTATCACAGCAGTGTGGAGGCACTGGAAGAAATGTCTGACCAAGAGTTACAGGAACTTTTCAGACAAGCTGCTTCTGCTGAATTGATGCTTGAACCTGGGATGACTGTTCTTGACTTGTGCCGCAAAGCTAATGCCATTCCAGATGGACCTAGTGGGTAAGTTCTCACCTGTGCTCGTGGGTAATACTCAAAACAGTATTTCCCCTTCTCAGAAAGAACTGCAGTAGTAGAGGCTAAGGCTAATTTCAGTCACTGTTGACCTGGACCGAAAGTGAAGTGCAGGAGAATGAAAATGAATTCAATTATGGATCCACCAAAAAAATCCAAACCTAATTCTTAACAATTAGCTTTCTCTTGCAATTAACAGTTTTCATTTTGTTTTTAAGGTACCGGAAAATTACAGATGGAGGAGTTTCAATAAATGGGAATCGTGTCACTAATCCTGAGACTGTTCTGATTCTCGGACAGCATATTCTGAAGAATGGAGTGTCATTACTTAGGGTTGGAAAGAAAAATTATTACATTATAAAATGGCTGCAGTTGTGACAACAGAATATCTCCCTAAAATGACAGATGTCTAACTCTGCTGCTTGAAGATGTACTTGAAGATGTTTCTGTACTGTGCAGTACTGCACAGCCCACAGACTGCCCAATATCAGTTTCCTTTTCAGAAGAAACAAGAGTTGAAATAAAGGAGCTGAGTAGTACCACTGAAGACATTGTGGATACTCTGCCTTATTCAAAGCACCATTCATAAGGATCTGCACAAGAAGAAAATGGAAATACTCATTTCCAAGTCCAGCAATGGAGATGCGCTTCCCTTCCTTTAACAGCCTTCTGTGTTGTAGGAGAGCAGTGGCCAGGTATTCCACAGGATAACCCACAGGAAAATGAACCAAAGCAAACTCAAACCCACTCCTTCCGAAAGCCAATGTGTGCTCATGTAACCAAGAAACCTTGCAGGGGCAAAGACAACCATGGTCATGTTTCTCTGCACAGGTTTGCTTTCAAAGAAGCTGCAGAAAATTCATAATAAAGGACTAAAGGATTAAGCACTGGTGTAAATTGGTTCTTGGTTATGTGTGGGGACACACTGCACCAAAGGTTTCCGCCCTTCATGTGGGAATCCACAGCAAATTCACTTTTGAAATCTGAAAGTACAGGGCCTTTCAAAGCTTAAATCAACCTAATTAATCCCTTGTAAGCCTTCTGTGTACATAGTATGACTTAGAATAGTATGCAGGCAGTTGTTCCACTTCTTTGGTCCTATGAATGACATGGATGCACCCATGTTATGCAGCAGTCCTTGTTGAAGGAATATCCTGCTATTCGTGCTGTAGGCTCTGCAGTAGCTGGAAGAGAGCACATTATTCCAGAAGATACGAAGCCCTGTTATTTTAGCTGCCCAAGAGTTGTGGGTGAATGGCAACACAGGGTCTCTAGACCAGAAAACACTTGAGGGAAGCTCAAGTGCTTTGCAGTGTTGCTTCCAAGGATCAGGTCTCACTCCTTAGGCCATGGAGAATAATTTCCTGGTCCATGAAATCTTCAATACAAGTTTGTAGTAACAGCAGCCACAAGGGGGCAAGCCCTAATCTTGGCTTCTGGAATGTGGTATATAAATTATATAGTTGGGTGGGGAATTTGTTATTGTTTTAGGTATTTTTTTAATGTTTGTTTTTACTTGATAAACTTGCTGCTGATTTCCTTGAACCATGACTCAAGACTTCAACAGTAATAAAATACAGTGGTTTTCTTGTTATAGATGACAGTTTCTTCTGGCAATAAAACTGAAATGCGGTGCTTTCAGAAGCTCAGCGTGTTCTTAGTGTTAATTTCAGTTTCCAGATCCTACTTTCCTGTCTCATAATGAGACATTTCTAGCCTCATCTCTATTACATAACAAATGAAAAATAGTTGAATCATTCCTACCTCAAAGCACATGGAGGAAAAGGAGGAAGGTGAAAGTTCATCCATGTAACACAGCCTCCTTGTTCTTTAAATGACAGAAGCATTAGAGCAGAAACATGCATCTGGGACCAAAACACTGCAGTACACATTCATATTCACATCCAGAGAAATATAGCAGAGTCCATTTGAGAGTTTCTTTCTGGTTACAGGAAAAACTCCCAGGAATAAGTAGTGTTTCATGTCTGATCTCTTTCCTGCCTCTTTTACTGTCATCACCAAGTGGTGCAGATGCACATGTATATCCACTTCTAATAAGTTCATAAATTTATTTTTTAGAAATATGAAACGGGAATAAAGTTCTTTGCATGCAAAGTTTCTAATTAAAGATTCATAAACCCCAAGAAATTTAGTCCACGCTTGCCATTGACCAAGTCCTAGCAAATCCAAACCCTTTCCTGACTCTTCCCAGAGAAACAGCTGGATGCAACCCCTACTTGCCATGACCATACAGGGCCATCAAAACTGAGCAGCTGAACACTTGGGCCAAGGATCAAGGATTGACTGCTAAAGTCGACTATCCTTTCTTAGCCTGGTCTTATTTCTTATATACAGGTACATTCAGGAAGTCAGAGATTGTTCAAACTTGTTCAAATGTGAACAAGGAGTAATGAATATTGAAGTATTTAACACGGCTACAAATGCATGATTTAAAAGAGCAAAAAGTAATTATTTGGGCAAGGTATTTTTAAAAAATCTAAAATCAACGAACTAAAAAAGCTCCACCAAAAACATTTGTACAGCACAACCTGAAAGACTTGAATTTAACCTTATTGTGGCAGCCAGCTTCCAAGAGGTAAAGGGTGAAAGGGCATGCAGCAGGTAAAATTAAAACTATGGGAGCAGGAAAGCACCTTCACTAGTTTAAACAGTGTCATTGAGCACAAAACCATAACCAAGTGGTACTAAACTTAGAGGAACCAATCCTCTAGCTTTCACCTCAAAGCACAGTTTAATTAGTAACAAAAAGTGGGTGCAGTGGAGATCCTCAGTAACTACAGTAAACCCCAGCTATCCATTACTCTCACAGCAGTGAGAAAACAGCAGAAAAAAAGTATTACTCAGGGTAATTCAAGTCCCAACAGGGGCACAACAAAGCAGCAAGCTGTTTCTTTCCCCTGCTGTGGTCCATAAAGCAGGGTCCTGAGATTGCCACGTCCAATTTGGCACCTGTCATTCATGCACAAAGCAATGAATAAAGGCAGGTTTTACACAAGATCTGCTCTGTTTACTTCAGAGTAAGGTCTGAAGCACAGAACCACCACCATCCCCGTTATCCATCTGTTTCAGCAAGTAATATTTGAACCTGACTACTAAATACAAACAGTTCACATCAGGATACTGTGTTTTAGTTACAGCAGGACTACAACAGCTCAGGTAACAATGTCAGACACTTACTAATCTGAACTTGGCTACAGGGTGTTTCCCCACCATGCTTCTCTCCCCACTGGAGAGCAAATTAGCTAAAACTTGTGCATTTATAACAAAATTATTTCAAGTTTCAATTAAATAAGGTGATCTAGAAGTCAGTTGTAAACCATCAGTGTAATCTGAGAATTTTTCCATTGCTGCCCTCATTTAGGCTTTTTTCCACAGCTTCCCCATAATTTCTTGTAGTGCTGGTAGTAATAGTGGCATTTGAAGTATTTTAGCTCAATTCCAGAACACAGCTTGTTTCAAACCTATCAGTAGGCATGAGCAGCCTGTCTACATTATGAGTTATGGAACTATTCAAGAATGCAGAACTGAGTGAGAACAAATGAAATCAAAACTAAGGCTGTACACATATAATTATTTATGCATAAGTCCTGCCACCAGAACTATAAAGTCAGTCCAAAACTATTTCTGGCATAATTAATTTTGTGTATTATCTGTTTATTAAATAACAGGATTGTTACAGCATGGACCTTCAAAGTCTTGCATTAAGGATTACAAATCAAGTTCATTTCTTGGCACTCAAACATTACCAAATTGAAACTTTTTGTGAAACTTTAACAAAAAGAGTCATTAACATTTCAGTACTCAAATTAACACTGGAAATTTCAGAAGACATTACAGAGCCAGGTATCACTTCCAAGAATTTCTTCCATAAATGAAATTCATTTGCTTTATGGCATTTCAAAACTTTACAAATCAAGTATTTCTTCACAAAGAGACTGTTGGCTGAACTTTGGGAGTTAAAGCTTAGGTAGCAGATCACTTATGGACGGCACTACCTTGTTGAAAACTTCTTGGATGTTGAAAGCAAAAGGGAGAGAAGTGTCAGGTGAATTCCAAACAGAAATGCAATGCCTTTGACAAACCTTAAAAGCCTTCACTGATCACCAAATTGATTCAAAAAGTGGTTTGCACTTCAGTCATATTTCCTAAATCTGAGAACTACCACCCCTGGATACAATGCAAGATAGGTCTCACTCCTTTGTAGTCATTACACGTAATGCATACACCATGACTTTTTAGACTGTTTAACAATACACAATATATATTTCTGTGTTCTGCATGAATCACCTCAGATCATACATGAAGTATCCAAAAGGTGCATCTGTCAGACTTAACTCCTTGTGCTCATACTGATGCCAAAATGAAGATTACAATGACAAAAACACATTTTTAAACAGAGCTTCTTGTAAACTGAATTTTTAGATTTTCAATCTTTAGCAGCTTACCAAAGGAATTCCATTTTTGCTAACTGATTTCAGGGGAAAGGAAATGCATATGGTAATAAAAACCTCACTATCTTGGCCCAATAAAATCAAGCCAAGGAGGTTAACAGCATTGTCCTGTTTTTCATGCAAGTTGTGTTAAAGTATCAGCAACACTATAGTAAACATTTTCACTTTATACAAAAAGAGTGAATCTGCTTGAAAAGTTCATGCAAGTATGCTGGCTGGAGTTTAAATGAAGTTTTATTCATAAAAATTAAAAATGTTTACTTTTTCAAGGCTAGTGTGATTTGTATAAATTATAATCAGAAGAAAAAAAAGAAACCTCATCAACTTAATTTCCAACCTAAAATTTCATAATTTTACGATTGTCCTCAAAAAAAAAAAGCTACTTACAGCACAATAAAATTCCTCAAAAGCAACTGTAATCTCTGATATAAATATCCCAGTTCCACAGACTTTCTTTCATACTGCCATACATTCCAAAATTTGCAGAAGTTGTGGGCATCCCCTTCTCCCTGGCCAACTTAATCCGTTTTTAAAAGAAACACTTACTATCCCATGACAGTTTTGAAATCCAGGTTTATTTTTCATTTCTGCCAGAGCAAATTTACTAACAGATGGTCCAGGGGCTTGGTCCCAGAGGGGAGGAAGGGGAAGGTGTCCTTGTGCCTGATTATAAACCCCAACATTCATACACAAGCTCCAGTGCACGTTAATAAATCTGCAGCCACTTTTTCGTAGGCTGTTCTTGTTCACAAGCTCCAGGCTAATTCTTCCTACATGATACTCCATGAAATCAAGTCTGAAGTTTTGTCTGCCACTGAAACATTTGGGGACAAAGAGAAAAAAAAAGGGAACACACATACACAGTAATACGCTCAACATCTCTACTGTGCTATAAAATGGAGACCTCCATCTGTCACAGTGCATGCAATATATTCATGAAAGGAAATACTCGGTGCTCTCTTCTTCACAGTATTGAAACTTCTACTGGAAAAGCAGCTTAAAACTATGCCACGAGACTACACCGGCCATCTTAACCACAGGCAACCTGTTCAGCAAGTCAGGCACTGGAACTTGAACGTTTTTTCCCAAGTTCAAATGAGACTGTCACTGAGACAGAAGACTTGGTCTGCTTTAATTTGCACCAGAAACCTGGTAAGGAAACATTTAGAGCCATTTATTATATGGATTAAATACGACTTCTTTTGCAAAATACAGCATATTTTTCTGTTTGCAAATCAAACCAACTGTCTTTACATGAGCAGATTTACACAGTTGCAGTACACAGATAAGAAGAGTTCATAAATAAAAATTCTACTCCGTATACCATGCCTAGCAATTGTCAAGCCAATGTAACCTCCAATGCATATAAATAGTGTGGCTGATACAGTCTTCACCAAAGATGTGTCTCACGGATCTCTGCAATGATCTGGCTGGCTCGCTGCAGGGCCTGCACACACCAACACACAAAAGCCAGAGTTAGTCATGCTGCAGAGATTTCTCAGGGACATAACAGCAGCAGTCTGGGAAGTGAAAAGTTAAAAATCAAATCAAAGCTAATCAGTTTTACTACTAAGTGAGTGGTAACCCATTAAATTCTCAAGAAGGGCAGACTTCTTCACTATACACAGTTTTAACGCTGTAAAGTTTAAAAAGAAAAGAGAAACTGCACCTCCTTTCTATCTAGCCTGCTAAACTGCAGATTTAAAAGCCCATATGTAATCCTTTCTGGTCATGTATTGATTTTAATTCCTCTAGCAGAGAAAAGCAATACACTGGCATACTCTTAAAAAGAAGTGAAAAGGAAGACAAGCCTTCAAAAAGCCTCCCATTGATATGGTTAACTGCTCCCATGAGCTCCTGATGCCTTCAGTACCTTTAGCATGTCAGCTGCCTCTTTCCTTCGCTGTGCCATGTCCTCAGACTCTGTGAGAAGGTCATCCAACAACAGGGATTTGTACAGCTGGCCCACCAGCTCACTCTGCAGAGTGTCCTTCACGTGGTTCACCAGAAAATGCATCACTGCCTTTGGCACACTGCAAGCACATAAAGATTGTTTCTTTAAAATAGTTGTTCAAAACCAGGTCTGCTCAAGACTGAAGAATGCACAATAACAGCTACACACAGCCTTGGCTCAAAGTACCAGGAATCCACCAGTACCATAAATAAAAACTCTCCCAAGTAAAAGCAGCATCATGTAAATATTAGAGTACAACTAATTTATACAAAATTAATTTCTTCCAAATAGAAAAGCATTGCAAAAAACCATGAATAGTATAAAACACAGAAGCAGAATAAATAACTTAGCTCATCAGAAACCAACCTATTTCTACTGTGCTAGGGATGACACACATTAAAGTATGTCAACCCTAAAACCAAATTTTACGTGTAAGTGGGAGAGGAAAGAGGCAAAGGAATAACTCATTTCTCTGATATTACAGAGTACAAACAGTGCAGTGAAGTTAAGGTAAACAAAGCACTCCCCTGCCAACTTCAAATTATATTGAAGGTATTAGTTTACTGGATAGACTAAAACACCTATGAGCCTCACTAACCTGCTCTAAAAATCTGGTTTCCAGATTCCTGTACTTCCCCCCCCCCCAAATTTCCCATTTACACAGAAGTATAAATATATATTAAATTAGACATTTCTACAAAGATATAAGCAAAAAAAGTTTTGCAGAATTCCTCATTAAAGAAGTATGACATTTTTTAAGCAAAAACTTTAAAGGCATTTTCCATAGCAGAAAGAACTTTTTTATGCCATTTCCATTCTTATAGCTAAGTGCTAGAAAACTGGGCCACGCACACTACTTCCTATTTGACCTTCCCATTTGAAATAAGAGGATGGCAAAGCTGTGGTGGTACACAGCATGTAGAGTTTATTCCAGTTATTTGCTGCAAATCTTCCATCTGAATTGAGGCATCCTCCAGAAAAGCAGGCATCTCCTAAATAATAGGACCTTTTACTTAATATTACACAGAACCTGAAACCATTAGAGAAAACAAGTGTTTCTTCAAACTGCTTCACTCCGTGAAGGGTCAAATTTTACTGCTGCTGTTATTTCTAAAAAAAAAATTGTTTTCTCTCTTCTTACAAACATAAGAACATGATAAAAATTACATGATATAACATCATATATATGATTCTTGAAATACCACAATATTTGCACGGCTTAAATATTTCAAGCAAGTTTGGGCTTACCTGTCCTGAATGTTCTTCCTGACAATAAGGAAGTAAGATTTAATAAGTCGTTCAATCACTTCACAATCTCGTTGCTCACGGGCAGAAAGTTTGCGTGCAACAGGTACAGGCTGTGTGAAAAAATAAAACCCCCAGCTTACCAATTCTGCTCATTTGCATTGTAAATCAAACTCAAAACTGTAACTATTGCTCTTTTAGTCTGAGTTTGACAGATGTAACCTGTCTTGCAACAAACCTGTAATTCTTCAGAAATGAAATTAGAGACATATCAAAATCCACATGTGAAACAAAGCTTTGAGGGCATCACTACATTTTTTCTAAAGCTCTACAAATACTTCAAATATCCCAATGTGTTTTTAACTTCAGTGGGTTTTGTCTTTAAAGATTCTTCTCTAACAGAAACAACCAAGAAGAGCAGGAATTTGAGTTGAGCTGAGATTTATTTCTGTACCAACAGCTATCTAGACAAGGAGCTCACTTGCACAGGAATTTGTGAAAGGAAGCCAATTATCCAATCAAAGCCTGAAACTGGAGCAGGCAGGGAGCTTGCAGGGAGATTGGAATCAGGCAAGGAGCAATGCAGAAAAGACTGGCTAGAGCTCCCTGTTGCTATATTGGAAATGATTTACAAAGATACCACATATTAGCAGCAAAGTTACAAGATCTGGAATTCAGATGTTTTCTTTTCTGAGCCTGAACTACAAAGAAAAGGAATTTGTCTTCCAAGACTCACCACATCTAATAGATTTACAGCATGTCCTTTTTGAGGACTAGCAGGTAGGGCTGCAGCTGGCTTGGATTTTTCCTCTGCTGATACCTCTTCTGCCTTGGAGGGTTTCAGCATTCCTCTCCAGCCACCTGTTCCAGACTCCTGAGGCACATCTGCTCCTGCAGGAGTCTGCACAAACAGCACATTGAAAAAACATGGCAGAATTAGAATCTGGGCACTGTAGAGAAGTGTCTGATCAAATCAGTACATGTAAAACTCACTAAAGAATAAGATTTTCATATGTATATCCCCTTTGTTCTGTTCTTCACAATTCCCACATTTATTCTCCCTTTGCTGGTTACAGCTCAGAAAATGTACCAGTAAAATGAAAGCTTTTAAATCTCATACACTCCCTAATAAAGGGTATGAAAATGTCCCACATGGAGAAGCTCCAAAACATTTTAAGGGTCTATAAATCACTTCTGAAATATGGGGTGATCTTTCAAAATCACTTGGCTTTGACCACACATCCTATACTATCAAGATCATTCTGAAAGTATATTTTGAAGATCACCACAGCTCTTGCAATACTCGAATTTAAATTTTTCAAGTTTTACTTAAATACAAACTGAAGTTTCTTACAGTAACAGCTAAAAAATATTTCTGTATCAAGGTACCACAGCTATGATCATATTTGTGCTGTCAGAATTTACAGAAGGCTTTTTTTGTAATAAATCAAAACAAAAATCTTCTCTTCTGGAAGTGAAGATCAGAGATTCTGGGGAGTTCCAGACAAAGAATGACTCACGAATCTTCTGAGAAAAAGATGTAGCACCCAACTACTAGTGAATGGTATCTGCCATATGCTAATTAGTATTAAAAAACCCAAAGTTTATTTTGATGTAGAATACGGGCAGTTTTTATTTTGTACTTTTCCACATGCCTTATATTCCTTCTATTTACTCTGTGCTTTAAAATCTACTCCTGTTTGAAAAAGTCAAGGTTTTGTACTACTATTTATGTCTTGCCTCAGATATAAGAGGAAAACAGCAAAGTCTATCTATTGTGTTGACAATGAAACACCACAGGCTGATCTTAAATCTAAAAATAAAGTGAGAAACAAAGCATACCAAATAGAATACCAGCAGTAGCATACAGGAGGAAACCCAGCTAACCTGTGCACATCAAAAATTTTATATAAATTGCACAACTGCTCAGAAGCATTGTAGAACACACCAGGAATTCAAACCAAACTCTGTTAATAAGAGAAAATTATTGTTAAGAAAAGGTCCACTGCATGATTTCTGATTGCAAGACAGCTGTTCAAAATGACAAAAATATCACTCTCCTCCTGTATTACTGTGGAGCCTGCTCTACCTCCAAAGTAGTTTCAGAAACAAAGTTACACGAGAGTGTGTGAAATGTATCACCTCATAGCTGATAAGTTCTATGGAAAACGCAAACCAAATCTGAGAGCTTCCTGCAACTTCCTAAGTCACAACACTATCGTCACTGTGGCTCTTGATTTCTTTTTAATTTTTGCGGACTATCAAAACCTCTAAAACACTGATGAAAATAATAGTAAAAATTCTATTGACTAGATTTTGAATTTAACTACTTTGTTCAGGACAGAAATGGAACCTTTGCATTAAAATCTGAATGTGCAATAAAGCAGAAAACCTGAGTCCCCTTGGTACTCCTAATACACTAACTGGTGACTGCCCATCTTTTCTGACTCCAAGCAAGAGCAATTAGCAGAAAAGCCTTCAGAGGAATACTGAGCTGTTATTTTTAACACATGAGACAGCACACCTAACATGTAAAAAAACACTGCAGAACACATTTCACAAATGTAAGTAAACCAGGGATTCAACAATTATTTGAAGCAACACACAGGAGGTTCAGTTTGAACAAAACCTGTAAAGATTCCCTGCAGGAAGCAGGAAACTCACATTTGAGCATATCTTCTGTCCTCCTTCTTTAACTGTCAACACATTAAAAACATGCAGTTTAACAGCCATGCTGAAGATTTTTGGTTACAATACTGTTGCCCCAACAATCTATTGACAGTTTGAGGCAAATGAGGTGCATATTTGCACCACAATACATTGCAAACAAGAATCCCACGAGAAAGCAGTGACTTGGCCACCTCATGGCATGTTTTGACATAAAACCAGCAGTGCCAAGTAATCCACACTGGGGAGGACATCCAGACTGGAGAGGACACACTGGTGCTGACACAACACTAGAGACAAACTGCTTTCCTGACACCTGGGGTGCACCACAACAGAAACGTGCATGCAGTGCTTAGAGGAGAAATCAAGACAGACCTTGCCATCAGCCTCAGCAGAAGCAGCAGTAACAGTCTCCTGGGAAGCAGGTGCCAATGCACCTGGAGCCTTAGTAGGCTAAGGAAGGTAAAAAATGTAGGGAGGGGAAAAGAAAAATTCAACTGAAGACCACCAAATTTACCTAGCAAATTTCATACACTTTTACCTACTAGCATCTTTCAAAATCATCCAGAAAAGAAATATTTTGGATTTGCAAGAAAGACAGTAATAGAAGCAGAAAAAAAGAAGAAAAAAAGAAGAAAGGAGAAGTAAAAAAAAAAAATAAAAAGCATCTCCAAGAGAGTTGTTTTGGATTATCTGACCTTCAATTTCATTTAAGCTCCTACACTGATGATTTAACAACAAAATCAATAAAATGAAGGATGAAAGAGCACTGAAAGCAATCTCTAGATAGCTACCTTAAATTCCCAGTTCATCCATCAGTTGTATTAGAATTAGATTAAAGGCAGCAGTATTAGATCCACTCTGGGACTTTGTCTCACTTTTTAAGGTAATGAACATAGTGAACAGATTTCTATTAGCTGTAGAAACTCCTGCTACAACCTCATGAGGATCCTAAACTACAGTATTAAATAACTGTCTAAAATTCCAGTTTAGTGTCTAACTGTTCTTTTCTACAGCCAGACTTTCCATGACACTTGGTTGGTTCTTCCACCCCTGTTACTGCACTAATCCAAAAGGCTGGTGAAATTAAGCAAGCTTCAGAGACAGAATACATGACTGGATTATGATGAACAACCAAAAATGTCACCTCCAACATCTGCTCCAAAAGGAAGTAAGACTGCAATAAACTGCAGTTTTAGGAGTGACTTAACAAAAACCAACCACAAGTCACTCTGTTGGCACTGGATATTTTAAATCCCTTGTTTATCTTTTGAAATCAGTATCTTTCAGCTACATATATAAGCATGAAAGTTCTGAGTCCACCTTCAACATCTGCAGGCATTTTATACCTTACCAGAGATGACATTTAAGTAGTAAGTGTAATATTATATTTATAGACAAGTCTTCAGAAATACCAGATTTAAAACCTCCCAAAAACTGCATCTTTTTCAGAAAATGACATTCCACTTCTATTTTATGAAACTGAAAAGAAAAACCTCAATACCTGGAAGCTCCCAAGACTGTTACTAGGACAGCATATCAAAATTTCCAAATCTTAGATTGGATCTAGGAGAATGCATTAAGCTTTATGTAAAAAAAAAAATCAAACATTTACTTACCTTGTCTCGTGGCACAGCAGAAGGCAATTCCCTGGCTAACCTGTTCCTCCTTTGTTCCTTTAAAAACAATCCAGCAAGACCTCAGTTATGTATTACTCTGTATCAACACAGAGGCAAGATTCACATTTTACATATGATATCTATTTTAGAAACAAACATGAGTAATTTCTTCTCATCCAGTGCCATACTAATATCTATGGAACCCTTGATTATTTGGATATTTTGATTACCTGTTCAAAACCAAATTATCAATATAAGAAGTTTTGCACAGTTTTTTTGCACCACACTCCCTAATCAAAACTTTAGCCTTTAAAAAACAACATAAAAGCTCCAAAATTTGGCTCAGCACAGACACCCTACAGCCCTCATTAAGCTGTAAATCCTCCAGGTAATGTAAAGGATTTTTTCTGTGGCCAGCACATGATTAGCCCAAAATGAAAGGAGGACGCAGAATTTGCTTTATAGCAAAATAGAATTTGAAGCAATCAGGACAAATAAATATCTGATTTTGTTCAAAATTAACCACTGATTGTCTAGCAAATAAAGCTTGGGTTTACTTGGTTTCAAAATTTTCATATCTTTCAAATTTTCAAAATTTTCAATATCCTGTTTAGGAAAACATTAGGAAAGAACTACTTGAAGTAACACATGATGATACAATTTGCTATGTTCAGCGAAGTCTTAATTTCTGTACTCACAGCTGTTTCCATACACATTGTTTTTGAACTACATTTAAGAGCAATCTACCAAAACAAATTCAAATGCATACCTAGTCAGTACAGAATATATGTACTGAAGGAAGTAAAATGTTAAAACCAGAGTAGAAATTGTAATGTAAGCATTTAAAAAAGGAGCACTACAAGAGTATGTAGTGACAGGACAAGGGGGAATGGCTTCAAACTAAAAGAGAGATTTAAATTACATATTCCATCAGAAGAAATTCTTTACTATGAGGGTGGTGAGGCACTGCAACAGCCTGCCCAGGGAAGCTGTGGATGCCCAATCCCTGGGAGTATTCAAAGCCAGGCTGGATGGGGCTCTGAGTAACCTGGTTTAGAGGAATGTATCCCCCTGCACATGGCAGGGGGGTTAGAATGAGATGACTTTAAAAGCCAAGCCATCCTAGGATTCTGTAATCAATCAAAAAACAATGAAAACAATGTGCTGGATAAACACAAGGGTATTAACAAGCTCTTAGCCAGAGAGATGAAGTTTTGCAATAACACCAGACTGTGTTTCCCAATTTAGCAGATTGGTTGTTCTGCTTCCACAGGATGGCAGTAACAAGTATTATCAATCAGATTTGGGCTTGAAAAACACAAGATTACTGATGTGAGACTGACTGATGGAGAGAATGTCTCAGGGAGATAGAAGTGTGGAAACACAGAGATTCAAGAACAATGCCAAAAGCAAGAAGAAATTAGAATCTGAACAGAGGAAACAATACTTGTATTATCCTTTCATGAATGAGAGGAACAGTATTGATACACTGTGTCAGAGACAAAATGCAGTTACTTCAATATGAAATGCCATTTCACAACTACGTATTTAAATTTCCCCTTAAAAATGTCATTTCATGGGCAATACTCAATTAGGTGCCCATCTTATTTTCCAAACTGAAAAACAGGCAAAATCCTTTCAGTGAAATATCAACCAGTCATCCTGAACGTAATAAGCAATAGAAATTAATAAATCCACAGATCATGAGAATTTACAACTTATTCATAATTCATCACATTTCCAATGCCTCAAAATGTAGAAATCTGCTTCAATGAAAGAAACTGAAGCATTTTTTATTTTATCAATTTCACTTTCACTTAAAGAGACAAGATACCTTTTAAGAGAACATACTTTCTTACCTCTATGTTGTTGTTCATCAACCCACAGGCATCAGCGAAGTCCGGATGTTTGGTATTGATATAAGCTAACTCAATGGCCACCAGATTATGAACCTGCAGTGCAAGACATTGCCAGATCAAAAATTCAGGGAGTGCTTCCTATCTAACATACAGCCACAACACTCAGAAATTCAGGCCAGTGCAGTGTAATGACCTACAATGCTGGCAAGCACAGCTTAACTGCCCATAGCAAAAAACCACTCAGCCACAAACACCTACAACATGTGAACCAGGGGGAGATGGCTCACTATGAGGGACAGTGAGTATACAAACCAATTTTTGCTTTTCACATCAAATGCAGAGTCAAATACTGAAACACTCTTTACTCCCCAACAGGCAGTCCAAATCAGACTCTAATATTAAAACATACTTATACAAAGGTGCAAGTTGAACTTTTAGTTTTCACCAGCTAAAGGGCATTACAAGCCTCTGAAACATACAGAATAAGGATTACAATTTGATTTTCATCCCTGCATCCCAAACTCTACAGTAAATGCACAGCTTCTGTTACAAGCGAGAGAAATAATCTATCTATGGAACACTAGAAGATGTTAAATTGAAGTTTTTCTAAAATTCTTCTTGGGAAATTGAAACATAGGGGACAATATGCTTAACCCTAACCCCACCCCTTTGTTTTTTATGTATCAATACTCTAATATAGAATATAACTCAAAATGTGTACATATTAAATAACTATCAATTTAACAAATAAGTTAAGGTTCCTTTAATAACTCGGGTTCCTGACTCTGCAAACAGAAGCATCAAGACTCCAGCAAACATGCACTTTTAGCAGTAAAATTATAGCAGATGGAAACTTACCATTTCATTTGTGACAGGAAGTCTCCTACGCAAAAGACAGGTTACCACTTCAACTATGGCATCGTGCAGTTTAGGAAACCTCAGTAATTCCTAAAAACAAACCAACATTTTACTGGTGAGACTTCCAGAAGTTTTTAAGTCATCACACACACACATGCCAGTAATTACAAACCCAATTCTAAAGCATGCATTTTTACCTGTGTACTGTAATTACTACAATGCTGGATAATCCTCTGCATTTCCTCGTGAACCAGCTCCACACAGCGCAAGCTCGGTTCTTCCAAACGCTTGATCTGCCTTTTTACCAGCAACTCAAAGGAAACTTCAGGAACAAACAAGGCAGGACGGGGACCCTGGTTCAAAAGGAGGAAACAAGCTGCTGAATTGTGTGTAAAACAAGATGCATTTCTAAGAAGTAGTATCTGATGAGAATGAATCAGGTCACAGTGATGACACCTGACACTCAGATCTCAAGAACAAAGTATGTTACAAGAATATTTTGAAATTAAAGCTATAAGTTGCTATCTTTAAGACAAAATGTATTAAACAATTATTAACCAGCATTCTTATAGAATCTTGGAGATGTCTACCTATTCATGCCACTTCAGGCTTACAAATCTGAACAATGCTTTGTGGTGCCATATTTAGATTAAATCTATTATAAAGGCAAAGACATTTTCTTTCTAATTTCAGAGAGAAAAACTGTCATTATTTACTGGGCAGTCTTGGGCATGTAATACCACACCAACAAGATAGGTGGGTTTCAGTGTTTGGAGTAATTTCATTTATGACCATACAGACCAATGCTTAGCTATACATATAACATTTTTAACCTGAAATATGACATCCTTCCTGTTACTAAATCCTGTTTTTACATTTTACATTTACAGGAGGATAGGAACATACACACAGATCATTCCTACAGAGCATCTCATGCTCCAAGACCATGCAGAAACTTGGCTGTCTGTCCACACACAGTACAAAAGCAGACTGACATGTCTGACATCCAAGTCAAGCTTGAAGGAGTGAACATTTTATTATATACTGCAAAATTTTAAAGTGGCCTTACTCTGTAAATTCTCAGCAACATCAATTCCGATATTAGCAAGAAACCAAATCTATCAGGAAAACACAAAACCATTTCAAAGTTGTGCCCCTTATATAGAATTAAATCTTAGCTTCCTATCTAACATACAGCCACAACACTCAGACAATACAAAACACTCACAGTGGCATTTCTAATGGCAGTCAGAATGTCAATTGTGTTAAGGCCACCCAGAGGGTCAACAGATTCTAAAGTTCTTCCAAAAGTCTCATGAAAAATATAACAGATTCTGGCTCCACCACATCTGAAAGAAGAAAATAACAACTGAAGTAGCATATAAGAAGAAGAAAGCTCTCATTGAAACATTTTTTACAGTTGATTGGATTCAAATATTTTTGAGCATATTATGGTCCAGTGTAGTAATATTGCCAGTGAGGGCCAGTAAGAGCCAGTGGGTCAACCCAACCACTCAGTCAATATTCCAGGAAAACACTGGTACTTACAGCTCTGAAGTCTCTATGTATTTTGCTGTTCCTTCAATAGTGTTACAATATTCTGTGGCAAATTTGGTGATCAGCTGCAATAAAGTAGCACTTTTGTCTTCAACAGGTTCCCCATAGCTGTTCAGTAGAGACTGGTACTGGGCAGCTAAAACATTAATTCTGGTTTTCAGTTCTGGCAAGCAATCCCTGATATGATGCATCAGCAATCTAAAAATAGAAAACAGTCCCTCATTAGAAGGGAGGAAAAGTTCCAGCTTTATCGTCTCCATCAGAACAGAGAAGAGACACAAAATAACCACCAAAGGAAAATATTTACTTGGGAAAATTACAATAAATTCAGAAACTGAGAGAACCAGACGTTGCAACCAGAGTTTTCTTTAATGCATTACTGTACAGCACCAAAAGAGACACTAAGGGTAAAAAGAAAGGTCTGCACATATGTCTAACACATCAGTTTATATCTTCAAGTAATACCTGTTCAGTGTTCTAGCAAGATACTTGGTTCCATTTCGATTAGCAAGGGAAGGGTATTTCTTTTGAAGGAATCCATACTCATCACGAATGGAATCAGCCACACTCTTCTTATTGTTAATATCCAACTGACTCCTGAAGGTAAAAGGCAGAGTTACACACTAGTTAATGGATGCAAAGTAAAAAAGTGATTTACACTTCTGCTTTTCTGGACAGGGTATTTAATAACTGGGTTTTGCTCTACACATGTAACTCACCTTCCTTAAAGGTTTTTATTTGTTTCTCCATGCTGCATAGTCAACAAATAGGAATTGGTAGCGACTATACACAGACTAAGCAATGCTTTTATCAAACTACATGATATTTGACCTAAGTAATGTAAAAAAACCACAGCAAACAGTACCACAGCCACATCCAGTTAGGACTAATATATACAGGACAGCTGACCAGAAGCACCCCTCAAGCTGAAGGACAACAGCGGAAGTGGTAACACTACAGTTCTTTTAAGTGTGTCTACTACCCTCTGCATTAGCAGTTGGTTGAGTGGAAGAACAAAGGTTTTTGAGAAGTGAGCAACAAACTTCTCACTTGAATAATCAGAAGTTTATTTCAACATTGTCACCTTACTCTTAAAACTATATTCATGGCTAAAAAAGGAGAAGCATTTCTTCACATTAACACAGTTTTAAAAATAGCACCAATGTGCCCACACAGACCTGTTCACTACTCCAATGATGCCAAGTTTGACTGGAATCACTCTTCCCATGAGCACATCCATAGCATCAGTGCCAGCATCCATGAGATCCAGCTTTGTGATAACAGCAAGGGTTCTTCGACCTACCAAAAGAAAAACACTCACAGGGATGTTCTGATTTGATCAGAGTAACTAAAACTCATGATTCAGCAAAGTGGAGAATTAGTGACTTAAATTCATTAAATAGGTAAATACTGCCCATCTAAACCAGTCGGCTAACACACACAGGATTTGTCTGGGACATTAATATTCCCTGAGCTCTTGGGCTGAAAAAAAAATGTACCAAGAACATTTTCTTTAAAATATAACATACTTTTTGTGTCCAAAAAAATAAACCAGCATCCCAGTAAAATGAGTAAGTTCTTGGGTCTTGAAACTTTCATGAGTGCAGCTACTTTAGTACTGTAGGTTCTCACTATATAGCATTACTCCTGCAGAACCTGCAACATGATCTGCCACTAGACCTTTAAGTTTTAGAATTTTGGGAAGTGATCCAAAAGACACTGCCGATCATTTTTACAGGAGTAAAATGAAAAGGGTCTGATATCTTGAACCAGGACAGTTTAACTGAGCAGACTGCCAAAAGAGGTTCTCCCTCAAGGTTATGTGGCAGACAAGCCAAAGCAGACTTGGAGTTTGAAAACAATCAAGAAGAAAGAGTTACATTTTACAGAAAGAAAAATTTGAGGGTACCAACACTAAACTTCAGCCTAATTTCTGTATGCTTATTTTCAAATCATGTAGTGCCATTTGCTAGTCAATGGTACTGACAAGCACTTTGCAAAAGCAAGAAGCAGGCAGCCAGATTTGTTTCTAAGTCCTTAGGTAAATAAAAATTGATAATCTTCCTATTCCATTATATCAGTCAGTTCTCCCACATAAAAACAGGGCACCAAAATTCATTTTATCCTTATTAAAAGTCAGTAAACTATCAGCTAGACAGTCAATTACTAGCTGCTGGGTGGCATGTTTTCTCAGCCAAAGGAAACAACATTGGACAATGAAGCATGAAGTAGCCCTAACAGAACACTGTGAACTATTAAAGCTCTGAAAACCCCCAACATTCTTAACACCATTTTGCTGCTGTGGACTCCATGACTATCAGAATAGTTACTTGGCCTGTTGGCAAGCCAGAAATCTATCAGTTATTGATTCATCCCAGCATTCTCTTGAGCTGCAGAGACTGCAGCAAGAAGTCTTTAAGCAAATGTAAAACTTACATTTTCTATGAAACGTGGTGACATTTACTTTTCTTACTATATTTTGCCTAAACAATTTCAGTTTTATTTTAGGACTGAGCTTAAAAAAGCAGCTGAATTACAGCACCCAGTTAGCCTTGGTGCTCACCATCTGGATCCACCTCCCGAGCTATTTTCAGTGCTTCAGAAGTGGCCATGTCTGTGTTAGCAGCTGTGACTGCCAGGATAATGGAATTAGGGTTGCTGATGAACTGAAGGATGAGCTCTCTGATTTGAAGTTCAATGTCTTTAGGCTGATCACCAACAGGCACCTAGAGAAAAAACCAATATGGAACTGTTCAAAATTGTGTCTTTACACCTGCATGGGACTTGGTGTCCACGAACCACAGGCACAACTGGCAGAGTGGGGGTGTATGAGTGCATGGCTAGGGAAAGAAGTCATCTTGTCCTCTTCATGTCTCAGAAAACTATTCCATATGTAAACTGAACAGACAGGATCTGAACATTTCTCTTAGGATACTCCCACTTCAGACAGCCTCTTACACAAAATACACATAGCAACTCCTGGAGAAGCAATGTGGAAGAGATTTTCCAAGTTGCCAAGTACTCATCTATCTGCAGGTACAGCTCTGAGACCTGGAGTGCTACCTGGAGTGCTCTCCTATGAAAAGGAACATGCAGCCCACACATCTACCACCACTTATATGCAGAAAGAAGAAAAACATAATCAAATCTATCTCTGGCATCAGCAAAGTGCATCAGAAACTCAAATCTTACCCCAGAAATTTATGTCAAATTTATGTAACACTACTTAACCCCAGGAAAGCAGTTTATCTAACAATGCAGAACAATGGCAAAGAAGGAACAGGCACACCTTGTTCAAAAATCAAAGTCACAAAGAGGAGCATTCTGCAGCTTACCTTTGTCATTCCAGGTAAGTCCACAAGAGTCAGATTCACAACATTAGATGAAAAAATCTTAAGATGAATTGGTTCAGGACTGATCCCCTAGAAATAAGAAGTTTATAAGAAGTAATAATTACTGCCCTGGATTATTAAATTCATCATATGAAAATCCAAAGGCTGCAGTTTCATGCTACAAAGACTTTCTTTCATCACATACCTTAAAATACACAGCAAGGAAAAAAAGCCAAGCATCTGTCAAGCAATTCTTTTGTCTTTGGCAGCAGCCAATTTTATAATTACACACAGAGCTAGATATGTAGAAAAATGAAAGCAAGTTTAACTGAAAGTTTATTTTTTGCACTTTTATTACAGAATCTTGAAGTTAAACAACAATTCTTTGTCTTTTAGCTGAAGTAAATTATCTCATGTGAACACAGTGAAAAAAATCTCAAGACAGCAAGCAGCATTGCTGTGTTCTTCATTAGGACAATTAAGTGCTTTTCACTCCTAGCAGCACAACTCTTTGAGAAAGGTTTAAGCAGCAAGAAAATCAATAACAAGGCAACAGATGGACAGAACAGGATTTACCTTATTGTTTCCTGAAATCCTCTCTGTTTCATTTTCTATTTCCTGACGAATTTCATCAAAATCTGTATAGATCTGAAGAAAGAAAAAAAGTTTAAAAATCAAACACAGCATTCACTTACTTAACAGCAAAATAATGTTCTCTTCTCCAAGGGATGGTGAAAAACTCTCTAAGTACACAGAATATTAAAAAAAATATGTAAGAATTACTAGTAGTCCTTAAACTGATGCTAACAGGAGTCATCAATGCTAAAAATTATAGAAATTGGTATTTCATTTGTTGATTAATTCTGTGAGATGGCAGTTATTAGCACTTATAACCCATGTCAGACACAAGCTGTTAATTTGTGTCCACCTACAGAGAATTCCAAACACTTTCCTTGGAAGTTAATAAGCAACATGTAGCCTAAACCACTACTCATCTTGAAGAAGACAAAGGGCAGTTTCATTTTCAAATTTTTCCACTCTTGTAAAAACTATTCTCATGCCACCAACACAAAAAAAGGTTAGCAAAAGCTACCCTTCCACTGAATTCCTCTATATTCCTCTCTACCTTTCCATCAATTTCTAGCACTGCCTAGAAGGTGAAGAAATCAGTTTAAGTAATAAACACTTGTATAATTTATCTGCCAACAAAAATATGACTGTTTTCAAGCAAGAATTAAGCTCTGACTCTCTTCCTGAAGTGCTAGGTCATCTCAGTTTCTGCACCTTGATCCTGATGCACATGAGACTCTTCCTTCTTTTTCACAGCTTTCTAATAAGCCTCTGAAGTAGCCAATTCTTCAGTGGACTGAAATGACTTATGCTTACACCTATCCTTGTCTTTGTGACAACCATTCTAATTTTAGCAATGCACAAAATAGAATTATCCACAAAATAACCCAAAAAGGACTATGATAACTCAGCAGAATCAATGACCTCTACAACAGACATTTTATGTTTTCAAAAGTTTTCTACTCATAGAAAGCAAAACGCAAAATCCTCAATATTCTGCCATATAGTACAGCAGGCATAATAATGCCAATAAACATCATCTTTTCAGGAAAGTCAAGGGAAGACACAATAGAATTAAGTATATATATGCTAACATATTTATGACACTGGTACTGCATCAAGAGAGTAAACATACCTTATTTTTGGTATGAAGAAATTTACCCCATTCTGCAGCATCTACCTCTGAAAACAAAAATGGATACATAAGAAAGAAGCAGATCTTTAATTAACATTTTTCCAAGGCCTCTTCATTGAAAACTATGAGGGTTTTTTTTTCAAGCAGCAAAAGAAAAATTAGTTAGCTTTCTCTAGTTAGATGTTAAATAGCTTTATGATTCTGTCTATTGAATCATTGCACCTCACTACTATGTCTAATTTGTCTCACACAAGGTCCACCTTCCTACCTATGCCTGAAGCAATCACCTATCCTGCAATCTTTCAGAAATTGTCTTGCTCATTAAATATCAGCTTGTAACAGAAAACAGAAGAATTATTAGCAATAGCTTAAAAACCTGGGGAAAAAAAAAGTCTAGCTTTTAGCATCTTTGCTTTCACCATGCAAGTGAGATCAAATTACAGCTGAAAGAAAAAGTTAGAAAAACCTGTAGGACTAAAAGCAAGCAAACAGAAAATACGTAAGAAATCTGCATAACAAAGAAGGCTTAGGAGAACATGTCTCTTCCCAAATCTGTCAAGGACCAAATATCTTCACTCTTATCAGTCACCACTGAAGTCCAGAATTACTTGGGGACTATGCAAGGGCAGTCCCAGAAACAGCAAAGGTTATGTTCAATTCCTGCTTTGTAGCACAGGCAGCACTTTGAGTCACACTGCAGGATATTCACACTTCCACTATTAGATTTCCAAGTATTAGTGGCAAGTTCTATTTCCAATTTTTAGTCTGCAGTAATTTCCTCTGTGCTCCCTGATACAGCAATCTGCTCTACAAGAACCTTCTACAAGAAGTCTGGCCTTTTGGCAAACACATGGTTTACCTACAATCCGGCAATCTTTCAAAACATTTTTTTCACATACTGAAATTTAGAAAGTTGATCGACAAAAAATTTTTTTAAGGATTTGGGAATTAAAAGTGCAGGAAGTTCTATGAAGCAGCAATGGCACAGAAGAAAAGCAAAAATCACCTCATTCTAATGCAAAAAGGTCAGAAAACCGAAAATCAATCGGATCACAAGACAGCAAAATAATCATCACAGTAGCTGAAGTGTAAAAGGAAAAGTGTAATCAACAATCATGTGGCATGAAATGTATGTGATTAGTGTATATAAGCATGCACTTCAGGTGTGGGGAGAAAAAGCAAGTGGATAAAGGCAACCTTTAGCAAGGTGTCTTGGATTTTTCCATGTAGCAGGGTCTGCAGTTAAAGAGAAACAGCATTGAATGGTGTTTACCATTTTTAATCATACTTAATACAGCATCTTATTCACTTTCAGTAACAGATTCTATAACAAAGAGCACAAATGCATGCAGAAAGATGTGCATGCTATTCTAGTACTGATGAGAGTATGTAACATTAGCAATATGCACAGAAATAAGACCTTAACTAAACACATATAAATGATGCCTATTAATCAGATAATCTATACAACAAAGTTTACTTGATGATGACTATTATTGCCATTAGCCTAATTCCAACAGCTGAAAGTATTTTCTTATCTGAGCACAGAACACAGCACCACTGGGCTCCACAAAGCTGAACTTCTTTGGCAAAATATGTTTCTCATAATTTACTCAAAGCAAGAACCAGAAAGAGTAAAGAAATATGGATAATGTCAGTGGAAGTAGTGTTGCTGTATGAGAAGGAAATCTGATGCTGTGCATCAATGTTTTTAAGACTCAAAGAATAACATCAGTTCTGAGACAGATTTAACAAGAGACAACATATACATTACCTGTCTCAAATTTCAATTTTTTCAAAGTATTTATGGAAATTTCATTACAAAAAACCCCAACTTCTTATTGAGGGGTTGATGAACTTACAACTCTATTTTCCTGTGATCTCTGTACAACACCCTGAAAGTGCAAGCAGCAAAATGAACTGGTGAAGGTATTTTTGGTTTGTGCCTGTTTGGTACAAAATTCAGGTAGCACAACAACAATCAATTTATCTGTTTGAAAAGCTTAGTTCATCAGGAGCGTTGGTGTCTTGCTCAGTCAAAAGTGTGTGTATCATCAACAGAAATATGATTGATGCTTTTATTTGTATTGCTCGGTAAATAGGCAAAATGACATACCAGTCTCCAAAATAAGTGCAAAATTAAAGGGTTCCTGCCTTCCAGGTTATTTAGCAGGCTTTATTTACAGTTCAGAGAAAGTAAAATAAAATGCACATAGAGGTAGAAATTGGAGTATTTCCTGTATTGTATTGCTCATCTCTTCTTGAATCTAAGGGAGTAAAGAGAGGCCTAAAGCCAGGAAGAAAAATATACAGCAGGATACTGCTACTGTTACATTTGAAAGATACTGATCAAGCACTCTCTGGTTATGTCCGTCCTCAGGAGATCATTTCCTCCTCAGACACTGTTTTAGTCTTAAATGAGTCTCTTTCTGGTGGCATGGAAATTTGTAGCCAGGTACTAGGCTTAGTTCTATGTAAAAATAATTTTTTTTCAGTATTAAATATAAGCTTCTTAAAGTAAACATTACAAAGACACACTTGGGTCAGAGACGCTGCATTTTAACTTGCTAACACCTAAGGAAAAGTTTCCCAATATATCTAATTTAATGGAAAGAAGTTTTTTAGGAAAGGAGGAAGGATTTGCATTTCTCTAAATGTTGCAATGCTCAAGGCAAGGAGAAAGTGTTTTAATTAGCCTACATTCAGCAACCCACTGTTCTGGTTTCCACATAGAATGTATTTTTAGCACTCATTTAACTGGTAAATCAGTCTTCCCTCAGTCATGTTACTTTTTGGAAGCTTTTCTGGCAATACCTTCAGATGAATTAATCACCTGATTTCATTAAAGATTAAATGCTAGATAAAGGTGTGAGGAAATGACATTTTGATGTCATGATGAAATCCAGTATTACACATTGTAAGAAATTAGTAAAACAGCAGCTATTAAGAACAAACAGATCCTGCTGTTAAAAAAAAACCCACCACCACATCTTGTGAATAAAGCAACAGCCTGTATTTTTCTGGTTTTCCATATATTGTAGCAAGACCTGAAAACCTTAATTAATACACAGGAAAAGTACACATATTACTTGATTTTTCTCAGGATTGCTCTCCACCAAATTTTACTTGTTATGTCCTACTCTCTTAACACTCCTTTAAGAAGCTCAAAACAATACAAAGATTACTGACTTCAGTTATGCAAGTATCTCCTCTCCCTTTCCAAAGCAACAGAAATGTGAGTCACTTCCAATGGGAGAAGCTGCTGGGAGTCAGAAAAGCCACCACCACAGAGGATTTCCTGCACCATGGCAATGCGAATTTCCCAAATACTAACTGTTGTACCATTGTTCCCATCCTTGACACCAGCTGGATTGCAAGCCCTTTTGAGGGGCTAGAACACTCTCTAGTGCTTCTAGCAAGCCAAGCCCAGTGAAGCAGGCCACACTGTTTGGGAGCTTAGGGTTAGAGATTCCAATCTGAACTAGAGAGCAAAAGGCTGACAAAACAGCACTGACTTATCAAGTAACAGATCTGTACTAAATATTCCCGTGCTCTCTATCAATTCTGTCTGTTCAGAATTTGAAACATGTTCAGTCTTCTATCCTGGAACAAACAAAAAAAAACCCTTTAAGCATTTACTACTTGGCCACTGGTATGTTCTCTCTTATTTTCCATTTCTGAACTACCATTATAGGTCTTCACTGCAAAGCCAATTTAATAATTCACAAGGCCAGGCCCAGCTCTCTGGTAAGTGCCACTTCTCTTGCAATTTGATCAGAGAACACCACAGTATGGTATCATCACATCAAACACACCACATATGCTAAATCACTAGAGGACAACAATAAACAGCAAAACAACATTTCCTTCACATCAAATAACACACATATTCTCTGTAGAATATACAGGTCAGCCTGTTAGAAAAGTACAGAACTTCACATTTAATGGAAAACTTATCACTGGTCTTTTCAGACTCTAGATTTATTGCAGTGATCACAGTACAAGGGTACCATTTGTCCCTCTTCCTAAGTGAACAGCACAGCAGTCAAAAGTGCTTTGTGTTAAAAACTGGGAAGCTTTCTGGATGCCAACACTCCAACAGAGATAAAATTAAAGGTAAAAATTAAAGAGCCACAGAGTAGTAGCTATTTTGAAATGGCTGTGTTAATATATAATACCAGTAGAGCAAGCATTAGGATGGATGCAGATGACAATCACAAAACAGAAGTCAAAAGAGAAGAGAGAGTTGTATAAAACTATCTGTGTGCACAGAGTTCAATGCCAGCATTCAGAAAGCAGCATGCCAAGCCTGATACTCTCTTGTCCAACATTCAACTTGTAAAGAAGAAATCCCTTCTCTGGATAAAATCATTTTCTGCAAGACCATTTTCCTCTGGGAAATCCCAAATCCATATCCAAACCTATCTAAACATCTATCCCACTACAAATAAAATCAGCTCTAAAAATAGACCTCTAATGGCACTTATTACAACATCAGACAGCACAACCAGGGTAAGAGGTTGTCAGCTTTTTTCTTTCCAAGCTACTTGATCCCATTCTTCTCAGATGTAACACCACAATCTAAATACAAGCTAAACCAGATCAGTGACAACACCATTTAGACCAAAGTTTGCCTGAATTTTGGAGAGAAGAGACATTTCAAACTCAATCGGCAAATCATAATTTCTGTTCAGATCAAATCTCTGTTCTTACCAAACAAGCCCACATCTCTCTAAGAAGAATAAGATGAGATTATAACATTTACATCTTACATATTGATTGCTTCCCCCCCCCAAAAAAATCTAAGTGGGTATAATAAATAATAATTTAGCCCAACATCCCTATGAATTTTAAATTTAAAATCCAAATCCCCAAATCAAAGGCAACCTAAAACAAAAAGGCTCTGCCTTGACTCAGAATATTCCAATTACAAAAGCTCCTTTTACACCTGTAAAGCTGCAAAGAAGAATAAAATAATATTTTACCCTACAACTCAGAATCCAAGCATTCTGAGAAGTTGTAAAAATACAATGAGGGTAGGTATTTATGTTTTAAAGTTATAAAAACAGTACAAGCAATGCAAAACTGCATTTAAAGACATCAAATGTGCCATTTCTAAAAGTTGCACAGAGACTGAATTTTTCACCCTTTGAGGTTTTCAGACCCAAGCAGATAAAGACCAAAGAAATCTGGTCTTGACTTCAGAGTTGGCCCTGTTTTGAGAAGACTGGAGTAGAGGTCTCCTGCGATCATTTCCAGCCTGAATTGTCCCTACAATTTCTCACATGGTTTGTATGCTAATTGTTACAAACCCTAACTGCGTTCTCGACTTGTGACAGTAATTAGGATTGGAGCTTAAACCTTTCACGCAGCACAATACGAGTAACTGTCCTTCAGAAAGCAAAGGCCATAAATATTACAGGAAAACAAATCCTACAAAGAACTTCTGATACCATGACTTAATATTGGTGGAAACAAATTTGGAAAAATTTGAACACAATGATAATTAATATTTATAGTCCCAAGTTTATCATGCCAACAAAAGCCTGTGCAACTGTTAGGGTCTACATAAAAAACCTAACATTTATCTTACAATCAGAAGGTGGACATGCCCCTGCTGCTCCTTCCTAAGATCAGGAGCATTAGTTGGCATAAAATGAGCATTGAAACTCCCAAGGGACAACTGAGATCACTTTCTTGATCTGCTGAAGGATAAAACAGAAGTAGTACAGAAGACAAGCCTCAAAGTAAACAGCTTCAGAACATTTAAAATGCTGTGCATGATGCACTTGGGAGTCTCTCAGAGCAGTCCACTAGGGTGGCATCTGTAACCTACAGAACGTGTCAATTCAATTCTGTTTGCATCTACTACAAGTTTGTTTTCATTTCTCCTCCTTCCTCTTCATTTAGAACTTACGTATTTCCTACCCTCCTTCTAAAAATTCTCATACTCATCATCCTCTCAATGAAATACCTTATTTATACAACAAAAGGGGAGGGGATGAAAAAACACACACAAGAAAATCATGTTCTCTACACTCCAGACAATTATCTTCACAACTGAAATGCTTTCTTTGGTCTGTTTTTCTCAAAAGAGTTTCCCAAGAATAGGAAAGCTTAAAACATGTTTTGAATATCCAAAAAGGTTTTGACTTCATGACATTTGCTAAATGGAAAAAACAGATGTTACAACAGTAGTTTTCTTCCAAGCAAATTTTAAAAAGCACACAAGAGTTTTATGATTACAGCAACTGATTTTTCATTTAAAAGGACAAGAAAGAGTGGAATTCTGTTTCCAAAAAGGCAGAACGCATTCTTGGATCACACTTACCATTTTCATCTCCAGCTCCTTTCCGACCATCCTCTGGGGAAACATGCACCAGCTGCAGAATGAGGGGTCTCCGGGTGACAACTCCAGTACCTCGTGGGAGCAGATCTCTCCCCACAAGACTTTCCAACACAGAACTCTTTCCACTGCTCTGAAAAGTGGAATACAGCTACATTACTTTCTGAAATATAAAAATGCTGCGATATTTTAGTTTGCTTTCATCTGGCCTGCAAACAGCTCTCTGTTTCGTCCTGTGCTACAGAGTGCCTGAAGGAGCATGTAACAGCCTCCCTGCAGACACAGCAGTGCCACTGCACAAGCACTGAAGGACACAGCTCTGCTGCAGGCCAGTAACCACCTAAACCTGCTTGGGATACTCACAAAAGATTTCCATATACATGGTTTGTAAGTGTCCCGTGGTTTTCATTTCTTAAGGTTAAACTAAACTCATAATAGGTTTCAGAAAAATTAATCTCCTATTTAACGTTTTCTAACACAAATCTCAAACTCTCCAGGAACATTTCTGGAAAAAAAGTTTTTCTTTATAATGCGCAGAAAGAAATTCTATGTCTTGTACTGTGTCATTTTCTAACATCTTGAAGCTAAACTGCTTTGTAAACTGAGGAATTTAACCCTCTGTCAGTATTTGGTAGAATTAACATGGGCTGGCTGCACTGATACCAACAGCAGCCATTACACAAACATACATTAACTAGGTATACTTGACTATACCTACTACAAGCTGCTACAATGTTATATTCCTTTCAGTTTGAGATTTGGTTGGGTGGGGGGGTTTTGTTTGTGGTTTTTTGTTTGGTTGGTTTGGGGTTTTTTTATGCATAATGTACTGTATCAGCTTGGTAAGTACAGACATTGTTTTACACTCTAAATATAGAAACAAACATTGTTTCATGGCCTCCCACTCTCTCTCTATATACATATTTAAGTATTTACATTAAAAAAAAATATAAAAAGTTGGAAAATACTTTTAAAGGCTGTGAAATTACAAATATTCTTTAAGAGACTACATTTAAAATGTTCTCCTGCAGGACTTTTAAATAAGAGCCACAACTGGTCCAACAAGCAGCTGAGAAAACCTGGGGTTTTTAAGTGATTTCAGACAAATACCATGTTAAAACTAATAAAAAAAAAAAAACAAACCAGACGCAGCTATGTGAACATAATATTCAATCTGACTGAGAAGACTTTGTCTTTTTAACAATACTGTATTAAACTCTTCCAATTTTCTGCAGCTTTAAGTCTACATAGTAATGCCATGAGAAAACCTGCTCTGTCATTGCCACCATGTAGGAAATGTTTCTGTATTAATGCAACTACCAAAAATTCTCTTTTTAAAAAATAAACCAACAAGAAACCAAAACCAAAAAAAAAGGAAACCAACAGATGCTTCTGACAGCTGGAATGTGCATTATGTAAGTTCTATAGAACCTCCACTCAGCCTACCAGTTCTGAAGTAACAGATCTGAGACTTCAAGCAAATGCTGAGTATATAACCTAGCACAACATGATATAGAAGCATTGATGAATATCCTTATGTCTCAGAAATTTAGTGACATTAGGTGACTTTTCTAGAAGGTCAAGCAACACGTTACTATCAGACAGTACATTACTGGTGCAGTAAAACAAGACACAAATATATTATATGAGAGCTTTAAAACCTATTGAAATAGGGCTTGCATGCAAAATGACAAAATAATTATTAAAATTCAAAGCTAAATCCCTAGAAAGTTTGAACAACAAATGAATAAGTTTGAGCTACAAAGGTAAGCCTTCTTTTATTGTACCACTTTGTTGTATATGCTTTATGGCAAATAACACACCACCAGCAGATTATGTATATTTTTCAAAGTAAATCTAAATCACATTTGACAGCAGTGAGACATCAATGGTCTAGAAAGACTTAAAAAAAGAGCAGGGTCAAACAGAAATGCAGCCTTATTAAGATTTGTTTTTCCTTCAAAAGACTCCCCTATAAAGTTATTAATACTTTTTTTAACTGATTCTCCAAATCAACTTTGGGCACCTTCCCTGTAAGCATCTTGTAACAGACCACTGGGCACTGAACTCTTACCAAATAACAAGAACAACCTGACCAAAATGAACTAGGTCTGCAAGACCCCCTGAGAGAGCTCCTGTTCTGGCCCACTTCTGAAGAACTATTGATACTATAGACTGTGAAAAAACAAACTTCACAGAGACAAATAACAAACCACTTCTCAACAAACTTACTTAAAGAAGTGAAATGCCCAACCAAAAAAATGAGAGATGAAAATGGTTCATCTTCCGCATTGGAAAAAAAAAAAAAAAAGACCAGTGCTTCATTTATTAAAAATATTTCAAACATTAAGAGGTATCTGGATGTGGCACCTCGGGATATGGCTTAGGGGTGATTATGCTGGGTTGATGTTTGGACTAGATGATCTTGAAGGTCTCTTCCGATCTCCATGGTTCTGTGGTCACTTGAGCAAGAATTCTTAGGCATGGGAGAAATGATCACTCAGTCTCAAAAGGCTGGAGATCAGACTTAGATGAAGTGACTTCTCATGAACATATAATCCAGGCATATAAGGATTAGTAAGAAATAGCTGGAATCCTTATCAAGAACCTCACCATGAAAGGAAACCAAAATCCATGGGACAAGCTGCTGCACACTGCTGCTCTTTAGTCTTTCCAAAGGAATGGTAATGCAGGACACTAAAATGGGCACACCAAGCCATGTATAAAAGCAAACCACTCTTACACCACCCCCAGTTACCTCTGGATGGGGAAGGAACAATCTGGATCCTTTGCAAACACACTAAATGAAACATTACAGTACTCCATGCATCAGGAAATTCTTTCAAATTGCATTACACTCCCAACTAAAGCAATCTGCTGTTGGAATACAATTATCCAGTGACGCACTTGGTAATCTGGACTCCTCAGCATCCATTACCAAGAGCTGTCTGGGAACACGGTGAGGAAGGCAGAAAACACAAAGCTGATCTTGTTCTGCCAGTGAGGGGGAAGCAAGGGATACAGGTTTGCTAAGAACACAAAGTCAATTCAGCCAGTCCTTCATACAATACATGTAAACAGACACTACTACTGATGACCAAAGATACCACAGAAATTTTAGGTGTCTGTAGAAGCAGCACACTTGTTTTGTCACATCATTGAAATGCTCGTCGCAATTTTAAGCACAAACCGAACGCCATAAATGCTTTTAATAATGACTCCAGAAAAGCATTAACAAACTCCAACCTTTAGTAGCAGATAAGGCAGATTTTCCTCTGGATGCTGATATCTGCTGATGTAATATCTGATCCTAATTTGAAATATCTATTAGCTGTGATATCGAGAGGAACTTAATGGAGATTGCTCAGAAAAGGGGAGGGGCAAATCTATCAGGTGTCACTCCTTTAACCTTTGTGTCAAACTACAACGGCTGAGTGTTTTACACTGTGCTCTCTCAACCATCATTAACCTCACCGAGAAACACCTGAGTCTGAAGGATGGTAAAACCATTTCCCCCCAAAGTACTAAGCTAAAAAGAGATGACGCACACAGGACTTCAGTATTTTACACCACATGTATTGTCAGAGTGTGTTGAAACCTTATCAGCAGTCTCACTGCCTCTGTAAATTAATCTTTGGTTTAGATTAATCTGAAGATGATGTTGACAATCAAGGATGAAGGACGGTCACTGGGAAACAACTGTGCACTTATGCTCCCAAATTAAAAATCTGCAAGCTGTAAGAATTGTGATCCACTCCAAATAGCCAGCACCTTGACTTTTTACAGTCCTCATGAGGCTGTTTTGCTTTCCCTATCCTTCCTTTCTTCTCTACTTGCTCCTGCATGTTTCAACTGTGTTCACTCAGGTATCAAAATGCATTTGCTCTCATCCACTACACTAATTCTTAAGAGAAAATGTAGGTTGCAATCTGCTGCATTACAAACCACAGTTTTAGGAATTCAGAAGCAGCACACAGCAAGTGCATGATTTCATAATTGTCCAGCTTCATTAACAGTCAGAGATGTTACTTTCAAAAACACTTTAGGGTCATTGACAAGTCAGATGGAAGAGACTCCATCTTGAAAATGCTGAAGTAACACTATGAACAACTATTCACATTCATCCCATCCCGTTTACTTCACTGGCTTTCTTATTCTATTTCCACACCCTCATTAGCACTCCTAACAAGGAATATTCTAAAGATATTTAAATTCCTATTTTAAAAGATTTGTGCCCTACACCAAACAGTGCAAAGATGTTTCCTCTATATCAGAAAAAGAGCCCTCACCCAATCCTCTTGCACCACTGAGTTATTCTCCCCTTGTAACTCCACCTATAGGGAAAGGGCCTAGAAGAGCCAGATGGCAACCACCAGGGCAAAGAAAGGATCAAGGACCTCAGCACTGTCCATATTCACTGCCCCTGGATCACCTGTCGCAGCCAGCAGCAAGCCTGCATTTCCCTCATTTCTCTTTTTCCTTAACTCCTGATCCACTGCTTGAAGTTCCTGCTGCCTTTGATGCCCCTACCAGTAACAGTGGCTTTCTCAACACCACTTCTGCCTATGCAGGCAGGATTTTGATATCCCTGAGAAAGCCTGTCCTCATCTCTGCCTCCTGCATGAGTCTGCTGTGCTGAGGCTGACTCATGAGTTCCCTCAATACTGCTCTCCCAAGACCTCCACTCATTTTCCCAAGCAGGTGTATGGACTATTGCTTTGTGCTCCACAAGGCTGCCCTAAAGGAATGCCAGGTCCCCTCTGATTCACTGTCCTTTAGCTCACAGGGTCTCACCAATTAGCTCAGTAAATAAGCAAAGTCTGCTCTTACTTTTATGAAGTCCATGAAGTCAAATTAGTCTAAGAAGGCAAATTAACACAAGGCTCACCTGGAGTCTCACAGATGCACAAGAACCACCAAATTTTTTACAGTCACATGTTCAGTTTGTTGACTTGTATATTTCAAGTACTATTAAAATTATAATGGATTTGAATCACCTGCAACAGATTTCAAGTCATCTTACAAGAATCCCCTGCCTACCTTTGTCTATCTTTAGACTTCATAATGTCTTTGTGGAGCCAAGGCACAATACATCATCTGTGGGAAAAAAAACCTTCTTAAGGAAGCAAGTCCAATAAACTACTGGGAAACTTCCAAAACAAAATTTAGTTGAAAGGAGTATAAAATTTAGCTCATGGCTTTTGAAGAGGGCAAACTGGTATGTTTTCCTACTATTTCATCCAATAAGGAAAAAAATGCAAAGAACTCCTGCAACACAACACAGACTGATAACAGGACAGCACAAGAAAATAGAGGCAGTGATGCCAGAATTCCCTATGTCTTTTGGAGTGGCACAATGCAAACATTCAAGAATGACAGTAAGGAACTGTGAAGTGAGAGAGATTTCTCAATGAGATAATTATTCCTGAAGAGTTCTATTAAGTAAAGCAACACATCTGGCTTAGACATCTGAGATGAAATGGTGGCAATTCTGCAGTTTCTGTCATATAAGAAGTATAAAAGTCCTGCTGGTAAATCCTGCTCTTGGCAATACATACATACAGAATTTTGTACATTTTTCATTCTATCATTGGGAAATAAAAGCTAAAGCACCTGTGCTGGGATCACATCCACAGGAGTATTACCCACATTGGTGCTTTAAAGAGTTATTTGCAGTAGCCACCCTAGAGGAGTTCAGCCCACTATAACTAAAGAGCAGAAGTATATTTTTCCTTTCCTTATTTTGCAAATATGAATTATTCTGAAATAAAAGGTGAGCACACATGCAATTTCAGAGCAGTTCCACAAAGGAACTGCTTTGGTTGAAACAGCTATTATAACAACATTTTCCAATTCTAACTAGGAAGGCCTCAAGCTAGGCTGGTTCTAAACAGCTAGGAAATTTAAAAAAATTATTTACTAATCAAAAAAGAAAGTTAAAGCTATAAGCAAGCCAAATGGATTATTTTAAGGCATTGTTTGAAACAAAGTAACACTTCTAAAAGATGCAAAAGAGACAACAGGCTGATCCCAACTTCAGAAAGCAGTAAAACCAGCATAATGCACTGCTCATTGTTGCAAAATACATGCATGATCTTGTTCAGACTACAAGACTCTTGTTCCTGCAGGGCATTCCCCATTTACCTGAACAGAGAACTCCCCTGAATAAGTCAGGGAGAGACTCAAAGTCACAGGAAACACCTCCACATAAAATTGCTGAGGTACAAGTAGTAAGAAATGCCAGAACTGGCAGTTCAGTCAAATTTCTTCAGAAATCCTGCATTTACACCACATCTAACTATAGACATGTGCCAAACAACAGCAAATACAGCAATGAGTAGCAGATGTCTTCTGCCTCAGTACATCAATTCCCAAAGCCCTCCAATAATTCACTTAAGGAAAAAATGCATCATCTAAGTCGAAACAACTTACAGACTCTCAAGTACATCATGGAACTGTGGTATCTGAAGATCCACATTTGCAAGCCAGATATCATGACCTCACATAGTACTGTGTATATTGCTATATTCATGACTCGCAGTAAAGTGAATCAAAACAAAGACAACTTACATATTCAAGTTTTAAAAGTTCTAAACAACAGTATAATTAAAACAAACCCAAACCCCAAATCTCTAAGTTAGTCAACCTTCTGGCTACTACTCAAACAATTTTTTTCGAAGAACTACACAGCCATTTTCTCTCCATATTGTGAAAAACAAATGCCTGTGCTGCCTGTTTTAATACTCTTACCCTCTATCTTCCTGAAAATGCTTTCTTTGCACTGTGCCCCCTGGATAACATACAAGATTCACCTGGTCTAATTAAAGTACCAGTTTTCCAGGACAAACAACTGCCAATCACAAGATGAACAGGATCCTTGCAGTAAAGCATCAAAACAAAGCACATAAACAGAACAAAAAAAGAGAAGCACAAGACTTCTTTATCCACATCCTTCAGCAACTGTGAATTCTGTGCAGACTCTCCACTCTTCCAAAACAACCAGGTATTTGCAAACAAGAAAATTAGTATCTTCTTCCAAATAGTGTTTAACAATGCTTTCATATTAAGAATCACAAAACATACAGGATCAAGTTCTTAGACCTATCATTTTATTTTAATTCATATGAAGTCTGCAGATAGTAACAGTGAAAATGCCATCCTTTCAATCACAGAAACCTTCAGGACCCAGAAAGTTCAGCTGTTCAGAAACACAGGGAGCCCATCAGAGAAAAGAAAACAGCACAACACTAAATGTTGCTTGCACCGTATCATATCAGCAGCAACATTTATATTATGTCTGGTAAATGTATACAGCTAATTAATGTCAGCCTCACTTTGCTGCTTGTCTGAAACAAACAACAGAACAGTCAGGGCATGACTTGACAGGAGCAAAGGAAAACAGTTACACCCAAAACCAGAGACTGTAAATGTCAGATATGAAAACAAAGAAAAAAACCCGAACTAAATCAGGAAGTTTGCAAAACATTTGGGAGCAAAAACAAACTGTTCCCAGCCACCATGGAAGCTATGCTCTGGTTACATCCTCTATTCAAATGTAGATACAAATGAGTTTTTGGATCTGCTTGAATTGCCAGGAAGGATCCTTGGACAAAACAACTACAAAAACCACCAAAGAAAAATCTAAACAAGCAAACAAACAAAACCCCACAAGAATCAAACCAACAACCCAGCAAGAGAGGAGGGAAGAAGACATGGCTGTGCTTGGCATGGGGTTTTCCTGGTTGCTTGGTACAAACGGGAGTTCCTTCACCTCAAACTGGCTTTTTGCCAACACAATGTAGGCTACTGAATGAGCTAAGTGGCTTAAATTTCTTTTCCTCTGCCAGGGAAAGTCACAGAAGCTCTGCAGAGCACCTGAAGTTTCAGACCAAGGTGCCAGTCTCTCTCAGATGGGATGCTTTGACAGCATTTGCTGGATTCATCTCCTTATCCCACTAGCCAGGACTGTACATTACCTTCCCATTGCTGTCAACTTCTTAACAGCCAAATTAGCATTCCAACAATTTATTTTACCAGAATTTAAATTTATACATATTCAAGTGCTCAGGCTGTGACCTCAGATTGAGAAACCTTCCACCATGTAATGAAAAGCATTAGCATCAAACATGATACTTACATCAAACAGTAAAAAAAAAAAAAAGAATAAATGTATTGCTCATCTGTGAGCCAATCCCAGGGGCACATCCAACAGAAGCCTACACTAAATTCTGTAACCTACACCTCCCCATTTAAAGTCTCAAAATGGCACTGACAGAAGACTGAGCAGAAGTACTCTATAAATGCACACATGAAAGGTCACTCCAAAATCTCACCTGTGAATTCCATCAGCTGCTACATCAATTTCACTACAATGTCTCTACTTCAATTAAGACTACCAAGTGCAAATAAATATAAAAGACGATTTTATAGTGCCAGTATTAGAAGAATTTTGCCACAAAGCTGACACTAAAGTTTGTATAAAACTAGGCTGATGACTACTACAAACCCCAAAAACATTCCAAGAATTAATGGCACAAAAACAGAGAAAGCCAATTTATTTTTACCTACTTCCAGACAGAGATGTTATTGTCTGGCTGGTTTTCTTTAATTTATTTGAAATCTTATGCCCACTTTGGTAGTGTAGGCATTTAATTTTTGTGATACCTCCTATCCACACCAAAGGCCATAATTAACCAAATTACTTTTCTTCCCCTGGCCTCCTTTTACTGCAGTCTTAATGTGTTTTGTTGAGGTCCTTTAATACCACCTTGTTATTCCTTACAAAAACAGTGCAAAAAGCATTTGTATAAATCAGAACACTGAGTATTACAGAATTGTTGAACAATTTTTTTCATATCATATTCCTAACCTGGACATTTTTTTGGCACTTCAGTCATACAGTTCTAAAAACAGAACCAGAATACTGAACTGGGGAAAAAATAGAACATCCACCCAGGAATGGCAGAAAAACCCTGAAACAGTGAAAAAAAAAACTGGCAGTCTGAAGGTGTCCTCTGAGTTCTACCAGCACAGTGCCCAGTTTTCTTAAATGACCCTGTACTAGGAAGCAGAAATAACTTCCACAATATTTATGGGGAGAATGAGAAGGAATTCTCATATGACTGAGGGCAGGAAAACCACTACAAGTGCAAGAGGCCATCTAAATGTGAAAAATTTACTGAGAAACAATCTGCAATTAGCACCAAATGTATCTAGAAAGAGGAAAAATTAAAGCATTTCAATTTCTCAGGACACAAGGCAGGTAGGAAACAAATCTCAAACAACAGAGGTGGGGGAAAGAGAACATGGGAAACAGAAAATATTCACAGCTGAATTAAGGCTTATGAACAGCTTCTTCAACGCACTCTAGAAAACAAAAAATTAACTTAAGGCACATAATGAGAAGCAGAGAAAGACATAAGCACAAAAACCCAAAAGGGTAGAGGGAGAAAAATAAACAGAAAACTACTTCAAAAAGCATTTTTCCTCTCCTTGCAGAATATGTAAAAAGGTCATTTAAAAAAAGCAACTGGCAAGTTGGAAGAAAAAAATCATAACTCAATTAACAGAGAATTACAGAAACCTTACCTGGCAGCATTTGCTTCCTACAAGAAAAATGGAGGTGAAAAATTCAAGACTGGTTATTGTGAGTATTATTCAAAGACGAAAAAGCAAAGACAGCATATGCCAGTGGGCTACAGATACACCAACTGTGTGAACATACTTAAAGGCCACAAAGAAACAAGACTGTCTAAAAAGCACATGTGACAAAAAAAGGAAGCAAGCTACCAGCAGCAAAACTATGAGCTCTAAGGCCATATCTGACACATCTCCAGAAATATGGCTGCCAATAAACTTCAAATTAATAGACTAATAAAATTTTATTTAAACTAAAACTAATTGTACAAAATAACCATCTACAGAATTACTATGTCAGTAAACACGATTTTTTTTCTTCCAGCAACTCTGACTAAAATAAAAAAATGCCAAGATACAGCTTGCTAGATATTTTACTAGATGTTTTTCTGGAGTTCATAAAGGACTTTGTGTTGGCATAATAGGAAATTTCATACTAATTCATGGGGGTTCATAAATATCCTGAATACAACACTGAAGAGATATTAATACTGATGGGGGGGACCACTGAAGGCAAAGACATGTCAATATTGTTGTAACTCTCAGTATAGAAAGTATTTACACGTAGGAAAAGATAACTAGGACAGAGTTGTTTAAAGAATTTTTTTTACAATGCCACTTCAATATATTTCATAGAGTGCAACTGGAAAAAATACTTTTTTAATCTTACATAGAAAAATGCCATTGCCTTAACATATCCAGCTGGTGTTTTAAGTTATTAATAAAAATCCTGAGTACAGAATACTTGCTGTTAAACTCTTGGGTGAGCAAGCTAGTCAAGGAGCACAGCACATTCAGTAGATATTTAAATTTCACAGAAACAAAATGACAGATCCATTAGCTTCAAGTTTTACTTCTGTTTAATGCCTCATCTTCTACTGCATTGTGGCTGCCGTAGTTCTGGTCAGGCATGTTCAGCTGCCAAAAGTTCTGCTGAAGAGCAGCATCCCATTTGAAGAGATATGAAAGGGTCTGAGCTATCTTCGAGCCCAGGAGCATTACCAGGCTCACACGCACGTGTTGCAACTGTTGCAGCCAACAGTCGCTGGCCTCGCCTCTCACCTTCACTCCCCATCAGCAGCTAAGACAGAGTCCAAAAGGCACAAGAAGTCGGGAGAAAGGAAAACCATCCACGCCTGTAAGATGCCGTCCCGCTACCACATCCCTTTTATTCGGCCCTCGCTGCACGGCCGCTGCCGAAGAAGGGAAGCGGCGGACCGAGTAGCGATGGCGGTCACGCTGACGCACCGGGGCGGCTGCCACCCCACGGGTCCCCCGACGCCTCCCGCACCCCCGGTGTGCGGCCCGGAGCCGCGGCAGACGGAGACACCGGCCATCCCCGCAGCCCTGCGGAGCCCCTCGGCCGCTCCGGGGAAGCGCCAAGGAGCGGGCGGGCGGCGTACGAGGCGCTCCCAGCGCAGTCGGGGGTGAGGCAGCGGAGCCGCGGAGGGCGTGCGGGGGGAACGCGGGCACCGAGGGCGTCCAGCCCGCCCCGCCCGCCCTCGCCTGCCGCGTCCCCCCGTGCCCTTGGCGGAGGCAGCCGCGGGTCTGCAGCGGCGGAAGCGCGATGGACACCCCGACCTTGCCCTCGGGGCGGTGAACGCCAGCGCCCCCGGCCCGGCCCGCCTCACCTGCGTGCCCACCACCACGATCTGCGGCAGCTGGATGATGTCGGCTCCCACCGTGTTGAACACGTCCTGCAGCTTGTTAATGACGGGGATCAGCGCCTCCATAGCGGCGGGCGAAGGGACAGGGCGGGCGAGGCGTCGGCGGTCGATAGACGCGACGGG